>JBBDGP010002208.1:135000-415701 GCA_037952835.1 Lithobates septentrionalis
CAAACTCTATATTAGAAAAGGTCACCTTATCACTGGTCTCTGTTCCAATACTTATCTTCTCTATTGTTCCAAGTCAAACAGACCCTACTGATAAGATAAAAGCATCAGGGGCATTCCCCAGTAGAATTCTGTACAAAGCTCATACAAAAATTCTCATCAGGACTTTCTTAGAACATTCTTTCTTGCCATCATTAAGTCAATTCATTTCTTCTAGACCTGCCCAGATGTATTAAACAGGTTTCCATACAATGTGTCCAACTTTTTGTAGGATTTTTTTCCCCCCCGAATGAAAACCACACACAGTTAAAATTTCATTTGAGAGGTCATCACATTCCTTAAAAATTTTCTATCAGTACGGTTAAAAATGACTATCGATTTAACCCCAATCATGCTTAGAAATGCAAACAAATGTTCCAAAAATGATACTGTTTGCACTAAATTCTACTAGCATTAAAGAGGAAGTAAACCCTGGTAAGCCTTTCTGTATACCCGGTTGGAGAGGACACGTGGTGGCGTTTTCGAAGAAGTTTAATTGCGAACACGGATATCTTGTCTTTGGATATAAGGATTCATTTATTGTAGGCGTTTGTACTCTTTATATCTGCACTATATGTGATTAAATTTCTGATCTTATGTGTGCGCATATAATTTCACTTTGTATTTATAGCCCAGCATGTTATTTGTTAATCCATTTATTATTGAATGAAATCTCATGCATATACTTGCAGCCCACTTATAGTGACAATGTATAGTTAAAGTGATATTAAAGTCTCGTGTCTTGTTATTTAAAAAAAAAAAATGTTCTACTTACCTGCTCTGTGCAGTGGTTTTGCACAGAGCAGCCCCGATCCTCCTCTTCTCGGGTCCCTCTCCGGCGCTCCTAGCCCCTTCCCTTCTGCCGAGTGCCCCCGCAGAAAGTGGATCTGAGCTGAGCCACTGCTCTGTGTGTCCATTCAAACACGGAGCCGCAGTTCGGCTTTGCCCCCTCTCTTTCCTCATTGGCTCACCGATTTTGACAGCAGTGGGAGCCAATGGAGCCTGTTATGTTATCTTTTTTGCACCGATGAACAGGGTTTCTGTAATGGAAATACTATGCAGCCTCATTGAGTTAATTGCATTTCTGTTTTAATCATTTTTATTTAGTTTAACAAGTAGCTAACACGCTATTGTTCCACCCACACAGGGAATTGGGTTTCAATTGATGGCAGTACTGACCACCGAACACTACAGGGGGGGGTATACTTTTTGCTTCCCAACAATGTAAAACTCAGTTTTGCAGCTTAAGCGTCGGGACAGTAAAACCACAACTCAACCACCTAGTTTTACTGCCTCCATGGACCTGAACTGTAAACTACTCCTTAGGGCCGGTTCCCACTGCTGCAATGCTAGAGCCCGTGCAAATCCAGTACGGGGTTCCCGTATTGCATGTCACCCGCCGGTGGTTCACACTGCCCTATGCGGACTGCTGCGGGTGTCAATAGAAAGTTAACGACACCCCCAGATCTGTTCGCATTTTGCAGTGTATACTGTCGATACAGACAGGAATCGGATCGCCTGGGTGTGAACACCCATCCAAATCCGATTCTGGGGCGAGCCAAAAAAAGGATCCTGTGCGATTTTGGTCTGAATGCGATGCAAATTCAGCCATACAATATGTATGGCTGAATTTGCATCGCATGTGATTTGCACAGCAATGTGGTGCGAATCACATGCAATGTCTGACATTGCAGCGGTGTGAACCGGCCATAAGGGTTTGAAGGCATTCTGATGTAAGCAGACCCCATCAATATGTCCCTGTGGTTTCAAGGAATCAAAATCAAAAGTTTGTAGCACATTTAGTCATAGCTGGCTGTGGATGAAAGTGGGATGATCTTTTTTTTTTTTTTTTTAAATAAAATACCATTCCAAAATGGATTATGCAGCAATAAATAATAAAACAAGATTAATTTATTTAAAAAAAAATGTTTAATCACTTCAATAACTTTTTTCTGCCAAAGTAATAAATGTGCATTAAAAATGAATGTTAAGTTTTATGAAAATGCAGCTCATGAAATTGAGAAAAATGGAGTATAAAGTATGAATGTTTTTAAAACTAAAAGCATTGCTTTTTGCGTTTCGCTCAATTTGTACGCAGTAAAAGAGGAGAAAAGTGGATCATTAAGTGATGAAAACATAAAATAGAAGGGTTGATGGGTCGGAAGGTAGAGCTACAACGATCAGGCTCCTTTCCATCCCAGGATTATGTAACCCAATGTTTTTTTGCTGCATTCTCTGGGGAAGAAAGATGATTGCTTTAAAATCATTGCTTGGCTGCCAAGGAATGTTTTGTGAGAAAAGTAAATAGTGCAATAATATCGCTGCTGAGAAACATCAAACAAATCCCATAAGAACTGCGGTTTATCTTTAGTAGCACAAGAGCCAGCTCTGCTCATGGCATCCGAGAAGTCCTAGGTATCAAACTGTACAATGAACATTCTACAGCCATTTATTTACCGTTTTCTCCTTCATGTATTATGATGTCAAGTTTCCCAAGAAACTTGACAGTCACCCAAAATTTCAAGGTGCTTTCCTGACCTCCTAGCAGCTGGGTGAAGTCTTCAAAGATGTTCCACATCTTCCCTAAACTCTTAAGACTTGGATCATCTGATCTTACCATGATAGATTTGGCATGTAGGCAGTAACCTGAGGCCACTCAACATGCTTACACTCAAAGGCTTTCAGGACAATCGCAAGACCTTTGGGTTTCTCTCCTGGTGTCCTGACAGATGTATGACGTCTCCCCAGATGTTTCACACCTCAATATGCCTGAGACTTGAATCACTCTGTGCTTCTATAGTGTGTAGGTACGTATGCCCCCCACTGCTCTACAAGTCTTTTTGAGGTTCTCTTTAGCTGTATGAAGTTTCAAATCTGCCAGAGTCACTTGAGATTTGGATCTTCTGGTCCTACGATAGTGGGACTTGGCCCATAGGCAGTATGGAGTCCACTCAAAAACAGTCTAGAGCAGGGATCTATAAACTTGCTAAGTAAAGGTTAAAAGGATCACTAAAGATACATTTTTTTTTTTAAATAACAAACATGTTATACTTGCCTCCACTGTGCAGCTCGTTTTGCACATAGTGACCCCGAACCTGGTCTTCTGGGGTCCCTCGGCGGCTGTCTCGGCTCCCCCCCCCCCCCCCCGCAAGGACTCAACACCTTCATGCGAGCTCCCTCACATGGTGTTGAGTGCTTGTGGGCGCGCTCCCATGATACAGCCGGCGACCATAGCCGCTCACTGTATCACTCGGACCGCCCCCCGGCGCGCCGCGTCATTGATTGTGATTGACAGCAGCGTGAGCCAATGGCTGCGCTGCTTTCAATCCATCCACTCTAGCAAATCAACGGCCAGGCTGAGCGACAAAGAGGATGATGGGGGCGAGCGTGGGACTTTCGAGGGGTCAGGTAAATAAAACGGGGGGGGGGGGGGCTGGGGGGGCCGGTATTGTCAGATGTTTTTTCACCTTAATGCATAGAATGCATTAAGGTGAAAAAACGTTTACCTTTACAACCCCTTTAGGTTTACTGTCCTTCAGGCTTTAGCGGGGCTAGATTGTGGCCAGTGGGATTAGAAAATGCCCCAGCATCAGTGGGCATACACAGTGCCCAATTATTGGCTTTAACATGGGATTAAGACCCCATTGTTTGCATCAATGGGAAGAATTGTGCCATCGATGGTCAGTCGGAGGAATGGTGTCACATCCATGGTGTCAGTTGGTGGAATAGTGCCCCAAGGGCCAGATAAAGGCAAGCAAAGGGTCACATCTGGCCCCTGGACCGCAGTTTAGTGACCACTGCTCTAGAGCATCTCTGGAAACACCCAAGGCTTTCATGGTTCTTTGCCATTTCTCCCCACAGCTGTATGAAGTCTCCTGAGACGTGTCCTGGAGACTCCAAAGACTTAGATCATCTAGTGTTGTGGGACACTTGGTGCGTTTGCAATATGCTGAATCTGCTTGAAAGCAGTCCATTGTGTTTTGAGACGCTACAAAAACTTGCATAACCTAGTCCCATGATTGAATGGAATCAGTGTAAGTGCAAGAAATAGAATCTATGGCCTTTGCATTTTTTTTTTTTTTAATATTCATGTACAAGAAATTTGATATACGGTATGTGAATAATAATATGTAACCAGGCTCTGCTTAAAGTGGGGTTCCACCCAAAAAAACAAACATATCTAAAATATTCTAAAAACAAAAAAACATTTGGATATTTTTTTTTTTTTTTTTACTCACCTCTAAATGCCTGTTGCTAGGTGGTCCCTCGTAGTCTGCCCCCTTCCTCTGCCTGGGCTGGTGACATCACTTCCCCCTGGCACAGGAAGGGCTCGGCTCTTCTCCCTCCCTCCTGTCAATCATCTGGGACCCATTACAGGTCCCAGGTGACTGAGCGGCCAATCACAGCGCGCGGCGCGGCTCGCGCATGCGCAGTGGGTGCCAGGCTGTGAAGCCACAGCCCGGCGCCCACAGTTGAAATGCCGGCGCCGACGAGCGGAGGGGGGGGGACGAGCGGGGCTTCGATCCCCCGCATCGCTGGACCCAGGGACAGGTAAGTGTCCAATTAAAAGTCAGCAGCTGCAGTATTTGTAGCTGCTGACTTTTAATTTTTTTTTTTTTAATGGCCCGCCTGGGTGGAACTCCTCTTTAAAGGATTTCTCTCTGTTGTAATGTAATGTTGTAATGGGGATAAATCAACTATTGTTTTCAACCATGGGACTGAGAATATTTGAAGAAAGAAGAACCAATTCTAATGCCCTGTACACACGGTCGGATTTTCCGATGGAAAATGTGTGATAGGACATTGTTGTCGGAAATTCCGACCGTGTGTGGGCTCCATCACACATTTTCCATCGGATTTTCCGACACACAAAGTTTGAGAGCAGGATACAAAATTTTCCAACAACAAAATCCATTGTCGGAAATTCCGATCGTGTGTACACAAATCCGACAGACAAAGTGCCACGCATGTTAAGAATAAATAAAGAGATGAAAGCTATTGGCCACTGCCCTGTTTATAGTCCCGACGTACGTGTTTTACGTCACCGCGTTTAGAACGATCGGATTTTCCGACAACTTTGTGTGACCGCGTGTATGCAAGACAAGTTTGAGCCAACATCCGTCTGAAAAAATCCTAGGATTTTGTTGTCGGAATGTCCGAACAAAGTCCGACCGTGTGTACGGGGCATAACAGTGAATGTGGTTTTCATTCCATTCCATTCATTTAAAAATCGTTAAAAGCAAGCAATATTTTGAAGCCTTTTGAACATTCGTCAAGTCTCTATTGGCATTATCAATTGTACTGAAGACATTTTTTGTAGAAATGTTTATGAATCATATGAATGTATGAAAATCTATTAGTGTATGCCCAGCTTAAAGCCCATTTCGGGGCGAAAACAAAAATTTGTGTGCCTGCACTGCATGAGTTAACTGCTCGTTTTTGGAGAGGAGAAAAGGAGACTTACCTAATCCTCTGATCCTTCCAGAGCAAGACTGGTCAGGTACCCTCACGCTCCAGCCATCTTGAGTTGTGGACTGTTTGACATCATTAAGCCCAGAGCAGGCTCCATAGACCAGGAACAGTCTATTGTTGGACTGTGAAAGAACGTCGTTTTCTAGTGGAATGAAGGATCGGGCGAGTATAAGCTTTCCCCTCACCCCCAGCAGTTGCACCGCATGCGAAAGTTGTTGTTTTTTTTTGCCTGGAGATGGCCTTTAAAGTGGTTGTTCACCCTGTACAACCACTTTCACCTACAGGTAAGCCTATATTAAGGCTTGCCTGTAGGTGCTGGAAATTATATAGTTACATAGTAGGCGAGGTTGAAAAAAAAAAGACACAAGTCCATCAAGTCCAAACTATGTGTGATTATGTGTCAGCATTACATTATATATCCCTGTATGTTGCGGTCATTCAGGTGCTTATCTAATAGTTTCTTGAAACTATCGATGCTCCCCGCTGAGACCACCGCCTGTGGAAGGGAATTCCACATCCTTGCCGCTCTTACAGTAAAGAACCCTCTACGTAGTTTAAGGTTAAACCTCTTTTCTTCTAATTTTAATGAGTGGCCACGTGTCTTGTTAAACTCTCTTCTGCAAAAAAGTTTTAGGTTTAGGAGATATTTGCAAAAAACCCGTGCACCGATGACTACGGAACATGCGCCGATGTCTACGGCGCATGTGCACTTTAGAAAGGGCACATCGTGCCGTTTCTAATAGGGGTCATGCCATGACTGGCGGCTCCCGCGCGGGAATGACGTCACGCGACTCCGGACAGTCACAGAGCCGGAGTTTGCGGCCCCGGAAGGAAGAGGGGTGAAGATGGACGCTCGGTGCTAGTGGGGACAGCGGTGACATCCCAGGCTTCGGTTTCAGGTAGGTGACACATAATGGGCTACTATGCGATGCATAGTAGCCCATTATGCTTTACCTTTGCAGGGAAATAAAGAGGAAGTAAAACCCACCAGAGCATGTGTGACTCTCCATTATGAGAAGTCAGAAAGCACTTGTGTATATAACATATCACGGCCGTGATCCACCATCCAACCTCCAGTCACAGATTCTCCACTGCTCTGGGTCTCCGGGAATGTAAAAAGAGCACCAGGCTTGCATAGTGTAAAATCCTTCCTGAGGTTCTTTATTGTATTACAATAAAGTATACAATACAATAAAGAACCTCAAACTGTAATGTGAACCTGATGTCTAGGGTTTATGTGCTAGCTGTTATTGAGTACATTACATTAATACAGTATTTTCTCTATAGGAGTCTTTAAAGTGTTACTAAACCCAGGACCCTGAATTCATTATATCTGGTCAATCACAGTACACAGAACATGGAAATGCAATTATTTTAGTAAATATAAACTGCTAAATACCTTTTCTCATCAGCAGTATATATACATATTGTGACTTTTATCAGTGTCTAGTTAAAGCTTGTAGCAGGAGTTTTTATTCTCCTCTGAATGTCCTATGAGGCTGCATGATCCCTGACTTTGTCTCCAAACTCCAGCAATACACAGCAAACTGAGCATGTGCAGAGTGCACCCAAGGCTCTGTTCTATTAGCAGATGGATTGGGGACAGTAAAAGAAGGAGAGGATCAGAGAAGACAGGAACCAACAGCCTTTTTAGATCATGCAGAGAATTAACCCCTTGGGTTCCACTGTGAGTATAACAAGCATGCTTTACTGCATATACAGACTGATTTTACAGTTGTGGGTTTAGTAACACTTTAATGTTAAAGTGGTTGTAAAGTCAGAAGGTTTTTTGATCTTAAAGCGTTTGTTAACCCAAAAAAAACCCAAACAGATCCAGTTTCCTTAAAGCAGGTTATACAGCACAGGTACAGGGCATGGCTATGGGCACTTGTTGTGCCCCGGCCTACGCCAATCTGTACCTGGGGGAGTGGGAAAGGGCGCTCGGGGAAGATGAGGATTTAGCCACATACGTAAGTTGCATACGTATGTGGCGACGTTACATCGACGATATCCTCCTGGTCTGGGAGGGAACTGAAGAATCACTACTGAAGTTCTTTGACCATATCAATCAGAACGAACGCAATTTGAAGTTTACTATGACATATGACCATGATCAAATAAACTTCCTAGACGTACAGTTGAGACGTACCCCTGAAAACTTCATTTCTAGCACTCTATTCCGCAAAAGCACCGCAGGAAATACCATCCTCCATGCGGACAGCTTTCATCCTACATCTTTGAAGAGATCTATCCCATATGGACAGTACCTGCGTTTACGCAGGAACTGTTCTGATGAGTCTCTCTTCAAACAGGAAGCACATAAACTGCAAACCAGATTACTAGCACGGGGTTATAGTCGCTCAACTCTGCGCAAAGCGTACAATCGTGCAGCTGCACAACCCAGACATACCTTGTTGTTTGGGGAAAGGACTAAGGGCAACACTGATATGGATTCCACTAGAGTGATCCTGCGCTTTTCTAGACAGCATAACGAGATTAGAAACATTATTCGTAAGCATTGGCCCATACTCCGAGATGACCCAAAAGTTAGTAGGTTCATTGCAGATATTCCCTCAATTACCTTTAGACGAGCAACCTCACTAAAGGACAAATTGGTTCAAAGTGAGTTCAAAACTGCACAAAAACGACGTAGGCACTGCTCTATCCTGGGATCCTTCCCCTGTGGACATTGCTCCTGCTGCCCATATATAAGACGTGAAAAGACTTTTACCCTCCCAAATGGGACAATTTTTAAACCATCACATTTCACCAATTGCCAAACACGTGGCATAGTGTACCTCATGTCCTGTGAATGTGGAGCACACTACGTCGGAAAGACCAAACAAGAGTTCCATCAGCGCATATGTAAACACATCTACCATATGCAGATTGGCAACCCATATGTGCCACTTGGGCGACATGTGATGGAAATTCACAATTATAGAATGCCTAAAATATCCTTCGTCGCGCTCGACCGAATTCATATACCAGTGCGAGGCGGCGACTGGAATAAAATTCTATTGCAGCACGAGCAGAGGTGGATATTTAAATTAAATTCCACCTCGTTCCCAGGATTGAACGAGGCCATTTCGTTTGCTCCATTCCTAAAAGGCTTTGTTTCTGGCAAAACACAATAGTCCGGTCCTTTCTTCTGATGGGCTATAATTTAACATAGTCCAAATGAATTGAAATAACTGATATCATTGATCATGTCCCGTTTTCCCCTCCCCCTCCCCCATCTTCCCCTTTCCTCCCCCCCTCCCCCTCTTTTGTTACCCCCTCCCTGTCTCCCTGTGCTGATCTAATTGTATCTTTTATTTTATTTTATTATATGTTATTACTTTGATATGGCTGTTTTTCTTAAATTGATGGTGTGAAGATACCTATGCATGTGACTGATCTTTTCCTTTATTTGTACTGAGGCTCTCCACATGGGTAAATAATTCTAAGATATGTATCAATAATGATAGTTCTGAACCATGGGGAACTGACATCCTCACGGTTCACATTTATTTATTCAATTTTTCTTTCCCCTTTCTTTAGGTTTGTTTTCTCCCTCCACTGGGGGAGCTCCGGCACCCTTTCTGTTGTTATCCCGGAGGTGGGAGCGACCTGTGACGTGCCTTCCCGGCAAGGTAGGGGGGAGGGGACAGGCCTGCCCTCATTTTGGCGGTCCCCCCCCCCCCCCATGTTTCCCCTTGGGCGCTCGGTTGGCCACCGAGCGCCGCATTGGGGATTTTCCTTCCTTGCCGGCGGCATTCCGGAACATCCTCGGATGCCTTTCGTCACTGCGCATGCGCGGGGCCCCGCGCGAGCGACGTGACGTCACAGACATCGCGAGATTTTGGCGAGGATGACGAGATTTCGGAGCCTCGCTCTTCCGGAACTCCGGGGAGATCACACTGGGCTGCCACGTTGGCCGCCTTACCGCCCGTCTTTGGCTTATCGGCGGATTGCGTACACCTGAGGGGATGGACACGGGGCATACACACCCCCTAATTATTGGTATAAAAAGGTACATCTGATGTATTTTCTCAATCTCCCTTCATCTGGCTAACTGCAAAACACATCTTGCTGCTTGCTATCACACTTGCTGCTACACTCAGCTACCACACAGTAAGTACACTTCCTAAGCCATGTGTTGCCATAGCATTGTTTTGCCCCGAACAGTTGGGATTTATTGACTCTTATGTTTGTTAGATATATTCTTTGACCACTGATAAAACATGTGGTCATATATCTTACAACTATATACCTTGTTCATTCTTAGACTGGTTGACTCAGGTCTGGTTGCCTTTACCTGACTCCCACACAGCTTATGACCAATCCCGGGTTGGCCAACAAAGCAACAGTCTAGATATATGGGACAACCTGATGCATCCACATGAGCTATATAGCACCTCTTGAGGTAACAATTACACTTTATATGTCCACACTTTCATCCCTCAACGGTTACGTCTCCCCCTCTCTTTTTCCCTCGTTCTCCTCTTTCTTTCCTTCCCTTTCTTCCCTTCTTTTTTCTCCTCTTTTTTTTCTCTCCCCTTTTCCCTTTTTTCCTTTTCTTTCCTTTTTCTTTTCTTTTTTCTTTTCTCCTTTTCTTTTTCCTCTTTTCTTCTTCCCCCCCCCCTCCCTTCCCCCCCCCTCCCCTTCACTTGCACTTATCTGTAATTTGTTGTTCATTCCATCACATACAAACTGTATGTCTCCTCTCACCTTCCTAGTCTTTTTACACTATTCCCTCCTACTCTGGTTTCACCATTTCTTTTCCAGCATAGACACAATTTTTTTCTCAACCTTCTTGCAGTTCTGCCCTGTGCATGTTCTTCTCTTCTCCGTTTGAACATACACCAGATGTTTACGGTTCAGAACATTTCTTGGTTTTGGGCTACATATACCATGTTTATAATACCCTTGATCTTGTAGCGGCTTTTCCAGCCCATTGATCAAACTTAACTATTCCTATATGGGTCTTTATTGATTATTCCCTGCAAACCTCTATCACAGGTGTTTTGGTGCTTTCCGGCCGGTTATCCGTTTTGACGGGTGGTGCTTCAAAAGTGTGACCTCTCGTAAGCCACGTTACACCTCGCTATCCCGGTCTGGGCTGTGGCGGCGTTAGAAGGGGTTGGAGCCCCCCACTGGAGAAGAGGATAAAGCAACTTATCTTTTAAAGGGATCTCCATGTGGGAATCTGTGCTCTTTGTTGAACATACTCATACTTGGTAATTATACTGCATTAAAGTATTGCGTAGCCCATGTAGTTTATACTATACTCATACGAATGGAACATGTGTATATATATATCAACTTTATCTTCGTGTTCTCCCCAGCAGACTGATCCTCTGAAGAAGACCCCAATTGTAGGGGTTGAAACGCGTCAGATTTAATGTTCATGACTCAAAGTATGATTATGAACAAATGTCTGCTATGTATGTTCAGCTTACTTTTTAATAATTCCCACTGAAGCTCACAGTTTTTAACTTTGATGGTCTATCATTATCCAATAAAGTCGATATACTTTTTTCATACAACTGAGTCTATATCTATTATTGTGCTGCCTAAAAACCCCAATGTGGGGAAACCTTCCTTTTTCTGTTAAAGCGTTTGTTAACCCAAAAAAACCCCAAACAGATCCAGTTTCCTTAAAGCAGGTTATACAGCACAGTGCTTGTGCTGTGTCATTTGGCCCAATGTATTGCCTAAAAAAACCTGGCTGATCCTGCCTGGCTATACCCTTCCCCCCTGAAAACTGACCACATTTATCATGGCTGCTGAGCCCCAACACCTGCTTTGTCCTTCTCTGTCCTCTCCCCCCCTCCCCTCCCTGCCTGTCTGCTGGTGTCAGTGCCCCCACCCCCCCTTCTCCTCCACTCCTATTGCCCTCCTAACGAATATAAAATTCTCCCACCCCCTCTGTAACATAACAATAAGTGTCCCTGTGCCTGTCTTATATAAAAAAAATATATGCTCATCTCTACCTATATCACAGCGGCTCCCAGTGATCAGCTCTCTCGCTCTTCTCTTCCCCTCCTCACTGACAGACATCATCGGGAGTGCTTGGCCCCGCTCACTGGAGCTGGTAGCCGGGCAGAGGAGAGAGCCGAGGAGTCACATGATCACCGGGAGACGCTGTGATATAGGTACAGATCAGCATATTTTTTTATATAACACAGGCACACATATTATTTTACAGAGGGCATAGGGCATAGGAGGATTTTATATCAGTGGCTTAACAACCACTTTAATGTATTCTATGCATTAAGATAAAAAACCTTCTGTGTGGAAGCCACCTTCCAGCACCCCCTAATACTTACCTGAGCCCCATCTCTCTCCAGTGATGTCCACAAGCTCCTCTGCCATTCAGGACTATTCTCCCGATTGGCCAAGACACAGCAGTGACGTCACTGGTTCCAGCTGCTGTCAAAGTCAGTTAGCTAATCAGGAGAGAGAGGGGGCGGGGCCGAACCGGGGCTCCATGTCCGATTGGACACAGGGAGCTGTGACTCAGCTCGGGTACCCCCATAGCAAGCTGCTTGCTGTGGGGGCATGCAACAGAAAGGAGGGGCCAGGGGAGCAGAGAACTGGGAAGAGGAAGGTCTGGGCTGCTCTGTGTAAAACCACTGCAACAGGGCAGGTAAGTATAACTTTTTTTTTTCTCTAAAAATAAAAAAACAAACATAAGACTTTACAATCACTAAGTTTTTATTTCTTTGAGTTAATCCATTTTTTCTACCTTTTGTAAACAATTTAAGAAAACGTCATTGTCGTTTTCTTTCGGAATCAAATCAATATTATTTTGATCTATTGTTGCAGGGCCCTTAAATAGCACAGAGCCCATAGGCCGGTGCCTACTCTGCCTATTTGATAATCCAGCACTGAAACAGACAATAAGTATGCTGCAGCCAAGAGTCGTTCAGCTAAAAAAAAAAAATCCCATTAACAGTGGCATTACATTTTCTATGTGCACATAATATAAGAACACGCAGTGCCGGGACAAGGTCATCCAGGGCAAAGATGTCAAACTGCACCCCCCCCCCTTTTCCTTAGGGTCAAGGTGCCCCAACCCTGCAATAAACAATTGCGCCCAGAGCAGCAGTCCCTCCTGCCCACCCCTTGTCCCGGTCCTGAGAACACATAATGAACCTATCTATAAGGCAAGCTGGGCCCTGATCTATACAGACTTTCCATAAAAGTGACTCTGTTTCTTCAGACCTATGGGAATGAATGGTAAACCTACCAGGAGGAAATGTGGTCCATGTACAGATGTGAGGCATGGAGCTACATTGTTAATCCAGGAGGAGCTTTATAAATTTAAACAAGATGAAAAGGCAACGATTACAATGTTTTGGCTAATTGACAGGAGATGTAGCCTTGATAATCCTGCCTGTAAACAAGGAAAGACAGAATATACTGCACAGCCCAGATAAAGCTTTGTCATAAAACATCCACAAAAAATAAAATAAATAATATAAATATATAAATATTTTATTTATTTATTTTTATATATATATATATATATATATATATATATATATATATATATATATATATATATATATATATATATATATATATATATATATATATATATATATATATATATATATATATATATATATTTTTTTTTTTTAACTTCAACATACAAGCTTAAAGACTGATATTTAAGATTTGAGTGAAGATCTCCAGGTTGAGGTCACTCCATTCCAGTGAAATGTCTACATTTGAGTTCCCAGCTCCACCAAAAACATGATATCATAAATCATTTCCCTGCTGAACAGTTTATTATGAAGAATGCAGCACAAGGTTCCCTCCTGGTGCGAAACCTCAGCTGAATGCCAGACGTCAAATTTTGGATTAAGTAGGATACCCTCAGAACTTTTTTGGCCTTCGGTCACAGGAATGAAATAAAGGTGGGGGAGGTGTCTTCAAAGGGTGGTACTGTGTACACCACTTTGGTACACTATGCCACGTCCTATTGGTTATCAAGGAAGATCAAGGAATGAAGAAAAAAAAATTGACTTTTTAGGCATAGCTATAAAATATATAGTATACATTTTTTTATCAACGCAAAAGAAAAACATATATTGAGATGTAAACAAATATTAATTAGGCCTCTTTCAAACGAACGATCCCTTCAGGTCCGCCTGTCAGTTTTTTAGGCGGACCTGAACGGACGCTCCATAGACCTCTATGGAGCGTCGGATGTCAGCGGTGACATGTCCGCTGACATCCGACCCGCTCCAATCCGAAAAGGTGTAATGGAGGAAAAACCTACATTTCCATCCGTCATCGGATCAGATCGGGTGACGACGGACTCTACGGTCCGTCTTCATCCGATCCCCCATAAGGGAGAGTGGCGCTCTGACAGGTCCGTCGCTGCACAGTGTGTGTGAAAGAGCCCTAAATGTGAGCTAAAAGGGGAGGTTCCACTGACCACCTTAGTGGTCCAGTATATCCCCAACCAATAAAGTTATGCAAGACATCGGTCTTCGGTCACAGGAAGTCTAGCTTAGGCAGCCAGCAATTTAACAAGGGTCATTATTAGATGGTTTACAATAAAAGCCATATGGAATTTCTAGGAAGCCATCCTTTGCTGTACTGCCTCTTTAGCTAAACCTTGTGCTTTGGGGGTTCTTTGTCAGCTGAATGCCAAAGTGTAAACATTTTTGGATAAAGTAGGAAATCCCCATCAGTCTTTTGTTCCCTAGACTATTTAGGTCAATGGAAATCTTTCTCAGACAGCGGTCAATGTAACAAAGTTTCCCCTCCATTTCCATTGTGACAACTAAATATTGTGTATTTTCACCAGGACACATACTGTAGGGCAGTGGCCTCCAAACTGTGGCCTAGGGACCGGATGTGACCCTTTGCTTGATTTCATCCTGCCCTTGGGCAAATATTCCTCCTACTGACACCAACAATAGGGCACTATTCCTTCCACTGACACGTAGCACTATTTCTCCCACTGAAATCACCAATAGGGGCATAATTCCTTTCACTGACACCAACAATGGGGCACTATTGCCCCCACTGACACCGATGATGGGGCAAACCTTCCCACTTACAGCAATAGGGCACCATTTCTCCCACTGAAATCATCAACTTAGGGGAGGGGGTACCTGTCAAAATAAGTTCCGCTTTAAGCTCTGGGAAAAAAATCCCTTGCAAAGTCAACAGTCTATTTGACTTTAGTAAATCAACCTCATTGAAAAGCTGAATTTATCCAAACAAGGGAGCAAAGCGTAATGCCCCGCTCCAAGCAGAGAAAAAGTTACTCTTGCAGTGGGGCAGTCCCCAAGAGTTACATAGCCGTTACATAGGGGTAGAGGAAAAAGGTCTAATACCTTGCTCCTTACACCCAGTAGGCTCTCTCCATTGGTGGGACTGGTCCCCCCAAAGGCCTTTTCTCTAAGGCACTCAAGCTAGCAGTCGTATTAGTTACAATGCAAGACAAATAGTCCAGCACTGTATGTGAAGATGCTGGGGGGCCCCCTACAATCTGGAGTATCGAAGAGAAGAGCACCGGCAGCCGGGGGATCGAGGAACAAGTATTACAGCCATTTTCTGTACTCCATAGACCTAACAAGCATTTAGTCCATGCAACATTGGGGGAAGGGCACTATAAGGGTTTTTTTTTTTATTTTACCGTATTTTTCCGTGTATAGGACGCCTCCATGTACAAGACGCCCCCCACTTTTCCAACTCAAAATTAAGAAATCACCAGGGCTTTTTTTTCTCAAACAGTAGGTGCTAGAACTCAACCACGACCACCCAAAACTCCTCCCCCCACACACACCCTCCAAATCACATGGTGGGTGTGGTCATATTTCACAAACCATAGAAGGGTCTTAAAGGGGCATTAAATATCAGGATTGCATTACATACAGAGTTCCTGTTCATGGGGGTTACACACAGAGTGCAGAGCTGTCACTTGAAAACACAGAAACCAAACTTCTGTGTTTACAAGTGATTGTGGTGAGCAGGCACCAAAGGGTCTGAGCCAGAAGTGGTGGAACGGAGTTCCACCAAGTTCCTCCTGAAAAAAAGCCCTGCCTGTGGGGATTTTTAAGTACCGAAGCTTGGCGCCATTCCACGAGTGTGCTCAATTTTAAAGTGTGACATGTTAGATATCTATTTACTCGGAGTAACATCATCTTTCACATTATACAAAAAATTATGTAAAAAAAAAAAAGGAACTTTTTTAATTAAACAATTGCTGCGCAAATACAGTGCGACATAAAAAGTTGCACGACCACCATTTTATTCCCTAGGGTCTCTGCTAAAAAAAAAAAATATTTAACGTTTGGGGGTTCTGAGTAATTTTCTAGCAAAAAAAAAATATGATGATTTTTACATGTAGGAGAGAAGTGCCAGAAAAGGCCCGGTATGGAAGTAGTTAAAAAGTACCAAACTCCCTATGATCTATAAAAAAAGAATTCACATACAATAAAAAGCTACTGTATCACTCACATGCATCAAGAATAGGGCTATAGGTTGGCTCTTTGCACATATTTACTATACGGATTTGACCGAAACTAAATTGGACCATACCCCGGCTATGAAAAAGAGAAAATTGTGTACAACCTCTGTGCACTCTGTCAACATGAATATTAGAAATGTTTCATAAATATTTCATAGAGTAAAGCAAGGAACACTTTGACAATAACAAGGCAAGGTAATCTTAGGGATTCATTACAGGAACATTAACATAGGACACTGCGGAGAGAAAAAAAAAACGTTTTTACGGCTTCAAAGACATCACAACAAGGGCTCTTTGGCAACACGGAGAGAAGAGACGCTCAGGACAAAAGGATGCAATTAGAGTGACATTAAGCCTGACAGCCCATGCAGTGTCCTCACCTCTACTGATGAAGTGTAAATACACAGAAATCTGTCTTTCGGTTAACGGCAGTTATTTATCACTTGCTGGTTGAAGGCGGTAATGCGAATACAATGTAAATTGCATCATTTCCAGGTGAATAATGGGGTAAACTCTTGTGCTTACGTCTATTGCATTTACAACCTGTCAAATCATTTCTGCACAGAGCTGGCAACTGTAGAAAAAGAAAAAGACGGAAGTAAGCCTGCGGGTTAAAGGAGAACTCCAATATGTGGGTGAAACTGCAGCAGGTGTTAAAGAGGAGCTCCAGCCACCAACAAAAAACGAAAAGTCAGCAGCTACAAATACTGTAGCTGCTGAATTTTACTATTAGAGCACTTTCTTGTGCAGGGATCCCGGGGCGTCCTCACTCAAGCCGATGGCAAACTTGGCAGGGAGTGGAAGCAGGTACCTGTCAAAACCAGGTACCCGCTCCCCCCCCTCCCATAGTGCTAAATGTGACACCAGAAGGGTGTGGGGGGGGGGGGGCCAGACGAGCGGAGCTTCCCGGTTTGGGTGGCACTCCACTTTAAAAAGAAAAGAAATGGCTCTTTGCAACCTGCAGACTTTTTCCATCCTGGTAAGGAAGCTGCTCCTGGTCACCACTAGGGGGATCTTGCCGGTCACCACTAGGAGGGATCGTGCCGGTCACCACTAGGAGGGATCGTGCCGGTCACCACTAGGAGGGATCGTGCCGGTCACCACTAGGAGGGATCGTGCCGGTCACCACTAGGAGGGATCGTGCCGGTCACCACTAGGAGCGAGCTGCCGGTCACCACTAGGAGCGAGCTACCGGTCACCACTAGGAGCGAGCTACCGGTCACCACTAGGAGCGAGCTACCGGTCACCACTAGGAGCGAGCTACCGGTCACCACTAGGAGCGAGCTACCGGTCACCACTAGGAGCGAGCTACCAGTCACCACTAGGAGCGAGCTACCGGTCACCACTAGGAGCGAGCTACCGGTCACCACTAGGAGCGAGCTACCGGTCACCACTAGGAGCGAGCTACCGGTCACCACTAGGAGCGAGCTACCGGTCACCACTAGGAGCGAGCTACCGGTCACCACTAGGAGCGAGCTACCGGTCACCACCAGAGCGAGCTACCGGTCACCACCAGAGCGAGCTACCGGTCACCACTAAGGCGAGCTACCGGTCACCACTAAGGCGAGCTACCGGTCACCACTAAGGCGAGCTACCGGTCACCACTAAGGCGAGCTACCGGTCACCACTAAGGCGAGCTACCGGTCACCACTAAGGCGAGCTACCGGTCACCACTAAGGCGAGCTACCGGTCACTACTAAGGCGAGCTACCGGTCACCACTAAGGCGAGCTACCGGTCACCACTAAGGCGAGCTACCGGTCACCACTAAGGCGAGCTACCGGTCACCACTAAGGCGAGCCAACGGTCACCACTAGAGCGAGCTACCGGTCACCACTAGAGCGAGCTACCGGTCACCACTAGAGTGAGCTACCGGTCACCACTAGAGCGAGCTACCGGTCACCACTAGAGCGAGCTACCAGGCACCACTAGGGGGAGCTACCGGTCACCACTAGGAGCGAGCTACCGGTCACCACTAGGAGCGAGCTACCGGTCACCACTAGGAGCGAGCTACCTAAAACTAAGGTTTTACTTACCTCCTCATAAAAAAAAAAAAAATCAGATTTGTCTGACAAAGTCTGTCTTTCATGAATCCATGCTGACTTTTGCTTAAAATATTTTTTTCCAGCAAGAACTCATCTACAGTATGTGGTGTTTTATTAAACTCTTCAATATCTTCCCAACTATAGAAGGTAAACCAACAGGTCTATAGTTACTTGGTAAAGACTTTGATCCCTTTTAAAGATCACGGACTCTGTCCATTCAGAAAAGGAAAAAAAAAAAGTTTTACCGGCCCCTTTCCTACTCTCCATCCTGACACAGCAGCCAGCGGGAGAGGGTGGAAGCCGGAAGCACTGCAGAGGGACAAGGAGGGGCACAGGAGAGCACACAGGGGTGCAGCAGGACCTAGATAGGAGGGGCGGCGGAATGCAGAGAAACTATTTTCCTCCTGCTGCCACTGAATGTCATGCAGGAGGGAGAGGAGAAGAAGCAGGCTTTCAGCAGCTATCGGAGGAAAATGGAGGGGATTGATTTTGCTACATGCCGCCCCCCACTGCCTCTCCTATCCAAGTGTACAGGGGGGGCCGCACGGGCTCCCTGGAGCACTGCGCGGGGGTCATAATTGCGACCCCTGTGGTTTTGCCCCTGGCCAGCTGCCGACTTCCTAACCGATGATGTCATAGCTAAATGAGAGAGAGAGAGAAAGTGAGGGAGAAGAGAAATGCTGGAAAACTAGTCAGAGCCATTGTGCAAAAGTACATTTGCTTTAGAAGAACAAAAAGTCACCTTTAACATTCGGTGTCCTACATGTGTTGATGTCGCTGCAATATGTAAAAACTATAAATTAAGAGGTTTTACACTTTAGATTGGGTTGTTTTTTGGTGGCCATCTAGGAAGTGTCCAGTGTAATTTTTGTATATGTAAAAAATACTCGGCATTCCACAGCCGAACTGCTATTTGCATATTAACAGCACTCCTACCTTTCAGAATCTAGAAAAGATTGTGAATAAGTTTTATATATAAAAAGTTATAATAAAGAGAAGTAACTCTTCTTTTACTAGAACCTTCAGAAATGGTTTCCTCTTGATCACAGTACTTTAGGAGGTCATGACCAGACTACATACATCTGCATGTGCAGCTTGCCCCCAAGGCTCTGTACTATCAGGAGATGAATTGGGGACAGCGGAAGGAAGGAGGTATCAAGTAAGACAGCATCAAACAGCCTTTTTACACAATGCAGAGGATTTGCCCCTTTAGATTCCATGGTGAGTATAACAAGCATTCTTTACTGCATATACAGACTGATTTTACTCTTGTGGGTTTAGTGTTGGTTTGTTTGCCGCCGCCCCCCCCCCCCCCCCCCCCAAATGGAGCACCGGCCGCCACTGACAATGTATACCCGTCGGCAATTCAGAATTAATGGCACCAACACTTGTATTGTGCAATGCTGAGTGTTGTGGTAAAGCGTGCTGTGCCACGAATGGCATCTTGTGGTGGAAACTCAACAGCCTATTTTTACCCCCCTCCTCCCCGGCCACGTATGTAACCAAGACCCAAGAGAGAAACTGAGAAGCTCTCCTTACACAGAAGTGTCATACTTCAGTTTCTGGGCACTGTATACCTGGACCAGGAACTATCCACCCCGATCACCTTGTAGGCAGGTGCAATCTATTTTCTCCACTGCAAGTGGCGCCCAACCGCAGTGGAATGGCAGAGCTGAAGGAAGGAAGTCGAGAGGAACTTCGTTCCTCTATGGTTTCCTGGGTCACAAGGAGGCAGCTATCTAATTGGATGCTGGTGCTCCATGTGACTTTGGTGGCCATCTTGGGTCAGGCAGAGTCCATTTAGGACCCTGGCTCCTGGACTTGGCACGTATTTGGCAAGTGGCAGTGTAGTGACCGGTCACCTGTCTGTCAGGGACAGTGCTCTACATCAGGGAAAGGTTCCGGGAGGAGTAGGGAAAATGCAGTGACACGCCATTCTTCCTGGAAGCCTCTCTATTTAGGTACGGATCGGGCAGCACTTTGCTCCTTGAGACAGAGGCTGTCGGGACCCCTGAGATTTCCAACTACTGACACATCCTGTGAGTTTTCCAGGTCTGGCTTGCTTCCTGCTGAGCTTGTGTATTGCTGGACTTCTGTTAGAATATGTTCCTGTTTTTGCACCTGGACTGAGTGTTTTCTGCCCACCAGACCACGCTGCACCTACCCACAAGCGCCCCTTCAGTGGCAAATACATTACAGTACTGGAGTACTCAAAAGCTTGTATGTAATTACAAAGAAAAGAAGAAAAAAAAAAAAGCTAGGATGCAATTCAGCTGGCTAGCAACCTCACAGAATAGAGAAATCAATTCTGTGTGGCTAAATGGTAAAGGGACACTGTTACCCATGTACAAGGAAAATGGTGATATACCTCATCTATACATCCGTAATCTAAGCAAACATTAACAGTGCTACTTAAGGTAATTTTTGCATTGATATTGCACAGAAATGCCGGATACCACCTTTTTGGCAACCCCCCCACCTCCCCCCCGTCGGCACTGACCACTCCTCCTTCCTCTGTGTGCCTCCTTAGAAAGCCCGATGCTACTGAAGCACCCCCCACAATAGGGATAAAACTTATTTGCGGAAGGGAGTTTAACAAGACTCGTGGCCACTCATTAAAATTAGAAGAAAAGAGGTTTAAACCTTAAACTACGCAGAGGCAAGGATGTGGAATTCCCTTCCACAGGTGGTGGTCTCAGCGGGGAGCATCGATAGTTTCAAAAAACTATTAGATAAGCACCTGAATGACCGCAACATACAGGGATATACAATATAATACTGACATATAATCACACACATGGGTTGGACTTGTGTCTTTTTTCGACCTCACCTACTATGTAAGTAACTATGTGTATGTGCTCTCTTGAGTTGGGCTGGGCTTTGTGCCAAGAGGCACTTTTCTGTTTGTTTCACCATGTCCTTTGCAGATAAATTCTGAATGAGAGGATCGGGCTCATTATAAATCACCTGGTTCACTCTGTGTTCTGATGAGAAAAGGTGCAGGGTCTGCATCACCTTACCCTTGGGGAATATCTCACCCAAAACTGATATTTCTATTTAGAGGAGAGGCCTAAAATCTGACTTGTATCTTAGTGCAGACTTCTGGGAATATCAGTGAGCCAATCATACAGGAAAAAAAAAACATTGCTGGGGGCCATTGGTGTACAGAATTGCTCCTGGCTGCCATATTGCACTGAATTTTACAGATAGGGGAAAGTCGTTGTTCAGAACGTTAAATTACAACAAGGCCGGTGTAGCAATTGTATATGTTCTGTTTTTTCTGGGGTTTTTTTGCTATTTTTTTGTTTTCTAAAGATCTTCTCTATAATAACACATTACTGCTTGTAGTCGATGGCAGTTATCACTGTGATTTGTAGGAAGCACAGATGGCTTGTGTATCTTATTAATGATTCAGAGTCACATAATGACAGTTCAGCGACACGTATCCCGTGTAATACATCCCTCCCCTGAACTCTCCTCGCACAGTCATCGGTTATATTCTGACCCGGCTCCTTTGATCTTCAAAGTGCCCTCCAGGCTCCTCCATGGGCTTCCCTCTCCTTCCAAACCTTCCCAACAATGGAATGGAATCCCGAATGACGAGCCAGGAATGTTTATCTGCAGGAGAGCCATGCATGGCAACAACAGTGTAATCCTGGAAGGGGGTCCAAAGGGCCAAAATGGCAAAGTTGGTAGTAAGTATGAAGGGTGGAGACCGGTGGTGTAACGAAAAATATAGAAGGCCCACAGTTTGAATTACGCCCCCCCATCCAAACCTTGACTTCCCCCTTTACTGACCCATATTACTTCAAGTGGTCTCGGGTGATACACAGAGATGAAACAAATCCTCCTACATAAGGTGTACCTGTTTATCTGCAGTCTTCTCTTCTCTACATCTGTTCAAAGAGCGGAATTAAAAAGCTTGTCTGAGCTGTCAGAAAAAAGGGGGCGGAGAGCAGAAGTTACTCTGCAGAGATGAGTGAGGGGAGCTGTGATCACCGATTGGAGGGAACATGCCTGACGAAGGGGTCCTGAAACTTTGCACTACAATGCTATGTGATGTGATCTTTCTGTAATAAAAAAAAACCTTTGGACGAAATAAATGATCCTTTGTGTGCTGGCGCATATCTACATATCTGATTGGACGGGAGGGGAGGGAAAGCAACCCCCCCCCCCCCCCCCCCTCTATACAGCACACAGAAACAGAGCTGAGGCTGTCAATCAGTTGGAGTTCCCTCCCCTGTCACCATTATTCTCTTGGTGTCAGAAAAACTTGTCAGATGCGAGTCATGCCTAAAGCAGAGGAAGGAGGCAACAGACAGAAATATCACTTAGTGCTCTGGATTGAGATGAGTACACACTATGGAGGGATAGGCTTTGTTCATTTTTCATTTCTGAGGTTTACAACCACTTAAAAGTTGAAGTTTAGGTATGGCAATTTTTACGCAGTTAAAATGAGTCCATTTTGGTCCATGTGCTATACCTGTGGTATCCCCATGGATGCTGGAAATCACTACAGTAGACAACGCTACTACAGCGATTGCTGCTGGCTTTTGCCACACTAGGCATGAGAGCAGTGTGGTCAGTTTTCTGGCTGTGCTGAGAACTCAGCCTGCTCTCCTCCAATGATCAGACTTGTCCTAACACACACCCTCCCCCCTGCACAGCCATGCACTGGGAAGACTAGTATACTGCCGTTTCTCCTCCCAAAGATGTCTGAGCTCATTATGCAGCTGAGACCAGAGGGAATGTGATCACTTATACAAAAAGGAAAAAAAAAAAAAGTATAACTTTAGTTTATTTTTAGATCTATATTGTGTCTTTCATTTCTATTTTAAACTGAATGAGTTTTTTTACAAGGTGATCGTTCACATACAGTTAGGGGAAAAAGTATTTGCTCCCCTGCTGATTTTGTACATTTGCCCACTGACAAAGAAATGATCAGTCTATAACTTTAATGGTAGGTTTATTTTAATAGTCAGAGACAGAACAACAATATCCAGAAAAACACATTTCAAAAAGTTATAAATTGATTTGCATTTTAAGGAGTGAAATAAGTATTTGATCCCCTATCAATCAGCAAGATTTAGGACTCCCAGGTGTCTTCTATACAGGTAAAGAGCTGAAATTAGGAGCACTCTCTTAACGGGAGTGCTCCTAATCTCAGCTTGTTACCTGTATAAAAGACACCTGTCCACAGAAGCAATCAGATTCCAATCTCTCCACCATGGCCAAGACCAAAAGAGCTGTCCAAGGATGTCGGGGACAAGATTGTACATCTACACAAGGCTGGAATGGGCTACAAGATCATCACTAAGCAGCTTGGTGAGAGGGTAACAAAAGTTGGTGCGATTATTCGAAAATGGAAGAAACACAAAATAACTGTCAATCTCCCTCGGTCTGGGGCTCCATGTAAGATCTCACCTTGTGAAGTTTCTCTGATCATGAGAACGGTGAGGAATCGGCCCAGAACTACAAGAGAGAATCTTGTCAATGACTTCAAGGCAGCTGGGACCATAGTCACCAAGAAAACAATTAGTAACACACTACACTGTGAAGGACTGAAATCCTGCAGGGCCCAGAAGGTCGCCCTGCTCAAGAAAACACATGTACAGGCCTGTCTGAAGTTTCCTAATGAACATCTGAATGATTCAGAGGAGAACGGGGTGAAAGTGCTGTGGTCAGAGGAGACCAAAATCGAGCTCTGTGGCATCAACTCAACGTGATTGGAGGAGGAGGAATTCTGCCTATGACCCCCAAGAACACCATCCCCACCGTCAAACATGGAGGTGGACACATCATGCTTTGGGGGTGTTTTTCTGCTAAGAGGACAGGGCAACTTCACTGCATCAAAGGGACGATGGACAGGGCCATGTACCATCAAATCTTAAGTGAGAACCTCCTTCCCTCCAAATGGCGTCCCTAGGGGGGGCCAGAGGGGGCCCTGACCACCCCCCAACATTATGCTGTGCCCCCCCAATTTAAAAAAAAGTCTGAGCTCTGTGATTGCCAACAAAACCCAAGAACTCAGTCATGTTTTGCGAAGGGATCAAATACTTATTTCACTCATTAAAATACAAATCAATTTATAACTTTTTTGAAATACGTTTTTCTGGATTTTTTTGTGGTTATTCTGTCTCTCACTGTTAAAATAAAACTACCATTAAAATTATAGACTGATAATTTGTCAGTGGGAAAATGTACAATATCAACAGGGGGATCACATACTTTTTTCCCCTCACTGTATGCTCTCATTCGTACAGATAAGGCAGTACATGTCCTGTAAATGACAATGTTACACATTTTTCCTATCTGGGTGATGGTGTCCCTTTAACACACACTGGTGAGAAAAGAGAACGTGGAGTGTGGAGAGAAGCAGACAGATGGGCCTTGTATCAGAGACGAGGAGAAGGGGGAAGTTTTGCACACATCACTAGATCTGGTTTTCTTTCAAGAACACACGCCAGAAACCTGCTTAGGAACCGCACACGGCTAGAAGTGATGCACACGATTGCATCATGTGTGGGATTTTTTTTCTTTTTTTCCTTTCAGCTGCAGGGGCCCGACAGCCAATCAGAAGGCTCACCTCAAACCGACAAGACCCACACAATGACAGCTTGCCATTGTCTTTGCAATTTAAAGTTTTGCAGTTGCCTATAGGAGCCGGGGGCGGCCGTCTGTAGACTGAACCTGAAGCAGTTCCTGCAAGAAAGCAGCCTAGTACGAGGAACCGCAGTGTGGTCTGCCGCACGCCTCAACCATATCCTCCAACGGATATTCTGATTATTGTCTCGGGTGACAAAAGCGGCTACTTTCACCTCGAGCGGTCAGCTTGTCCACTTCATTAGACATCGGTAAGCAAGACAGAAAGCCGAATAACGGATTCAAAAAAAGATGGCATGAAAAGTTAACTATTGCCCTTGCAATGGAAGTGGGGCCAGATTTTACAACCGATAATGAGATCTGCCAGCACAGGGAACAATTGATAACGAGACCTGCCAGCACAGGGTTAATTATGGTAACATCGACTCCCCCGCCCCTTTCCCAAGAAAGGGAAAACTTTTTTGGATTATAAAAAAAAAAAAAACACTAAGTAAACATGTAAGCAGCAATTTTTATTTTATGCTATATGAATGAGAACATACACTATAATAAATATAAAGTAGCTGTTAGCCCAATTCAGGTGCAAAAGTGGAAATACACTTTAAACAATGTCTAATGCACCAATATCGTCATCTATTATTATTACTATTATTATTATAATAAGGTATGCATGACAATTTTTTTTTTTTTGCTAAAACCCATCAGTTTATCTTTTGCCATTTGTAGGGAAATTTGGATTCACTTCCTGTCTCATGGGCACAACAGGAAGTTAAAGCAGTCAGTGGGATGAATAGTGCCCCATCATTGGTGTCAGTGGGAGGAATAGTGCCCCATCATTGGTGTCAGTGGGAGGAATAGTGCCCCATCATTGGCGTCCGTGGGAGGAATAGTGCCCCATCATTGGCGTCCGTGGGAGGAATAGTGCCCCATCATTGGCGTCCGTGGGAGGAATAGTGCCCCATCATTGGTGTCCGTGGGATGAATAGTGCCCCATCATTGGCGTCAGTGGGAGGAATAGTGCCCCATCATTGGCGTCAGTGGGAGGAATAGTGCCCCATCATTGGTGTCAGTGGGAGGAATAGTGCCCCATCATTGGCGTCAGTGGGAGGAATAGTGCCCCATCATTGGCGTCAGTGGGAGGAATAGTGCCCCATCATTGGCGTCAGTGGGAGGAATAGTGCCCCATCATTGGTGTCAGTGGGAGGAATAGTGTCCCATCATTGGTGTCAGTGGGAGGAATAGTGCCCCATCATTGGCATCGGTGGGAGGAATAGTGCCCCATCATTGGTGTCAGTGGGAGGAATAGTGCCCCATCATTGGTGTCAGTGGGAGGAATAGTGCCCCATCATTGGCGTCAGTGGGAGGAATAGTGCCTCATCATTGGCATCAATGGGAGGAATAGTGCCTCATCATTGGTGTCAGTGGGAGGAATAGTGCCCCATCATTGGCATCAGTGGGAGGAATAGTGCCCCATCATTGGCGTCAGTGGGAGGAATAGTGCCTCATCATTGGCATCAATGGGAGGAATAGTGCCTCATCATTGGTGTCAGTGGGAGGAATAGTGCCCCATCATTGGCGTCAGTGGGAGGAATAGTGCCTCATCATTGGCATCAATGGGAGGAATAGTGCCCCATCATTGGCGTCAGTGGGAGGAATAGTGCCCCATCATTGGCATCAGTGGGAGGAATAGTGCCCCATCATTGGCGTCAGTGGGAGGAATAGTGCCCCATCATTGGCATCAGTGGGAGGAATAGTGCCCCATCATTGGCATCAGTGGGAGGAATAGTGCCCCATCATTGGCGTCAGTGGGAGGAATAGTGCCCCATCATTGGCATCAGTGGGAGGAATAGTGCCCCATCATTGGTGTCAGTGGGAGGAATAGTGCCCCATCATTGGTGTCAGTGGGAGGAATAGTGCCCCATCATTGGTGTCAGTGGGAGGAATAGTGCCCCATCATTGGCATCAATGGGAGGAATAGTGCCTCATCATTGGTGTCAGTGGGAGGAATAGTGTCCTGAGGGCTGGATAAAGGCAAGCCAAGGGTTGCAGGGTGGAGATCACTGCTCTAAAGCTCTAACACGTGAAAGATTTCCCATTTATTCCTGTTCTGGTGAAAAACTAAAATCTGGGATTTCCTTTCACCATCGGTGAGAATGGTCACCAGGACAAAGAGAGAGGCCTGCTACTTCCTGCTCAGGCTCTGTTCACACGAGTGCGACTTGTCAAGTGACTTTGGACACACAAAATTGCATGACAAGTCGCAGCCCCATTCATTTCAATGGCAACCATTCGATGCAACGTAAAGTCACAAGAAATTTGAAAAAGTTCCTGCACTACTTTGATGCGACTTACTTGCAGCTTGAGTGTCAGAGAGAGTAAAGTCGCATGGAAGTCACACTCCAAACTCTGGGGTGGTACTAGTGTGAGGCGAGCCTCATACTGTATATGGTGTGTGGGTGTGTGTGTATGGCCATCTCTACAGCCTGAGTGATTTGTATTAAAAAAAAAAAAAAAAAAAAAAAAAAAAAAAAATCGCACTTTATTTGCTCACACATCATTACAGAAGTAATGGAGATTTCCAGTGGAAGCAAACAGTGGGAGGCTGGCGTGTCCGTCTGTTTACTTCTTGCTTTACCGGGATTAGAGCTCAGAGAAGTGCGATCTCCCCGAGGGGAGGGGCCATGGAGACGCAGCTTTACAATCCAGGTAATTCTGCGATAACCTTTATGACCTCATCGCCGGGTCACCTGGGAGCACAGACTCCTGTTCTCACCACTCACTGAAGTCATAAACTATAAAGAGGTCCGTGATTAACCACTTCACCTCCGGATGATTTACCCCCCCCCCTTCATGACCAGGCCATTTTTTGCTATACAGCACTAAATTACTTTAACTGACAATCAATCGCGCGGTTGTGCGACGCTGTACCCAAATAAAATGTAAGTCTTTTTTTTTCCTACAAATAAAGCTTTCTTTTGGTGGTATTTGATCACCTCAGTTTTTTTTTTGTTTTTTTTTTTTGCACTATGAACAAAAAAAAGACAGATAATTAAAAAAAAAAAAAAATAATAAAATATTTTTTTTACTTTCTGCTCTAATACATATCCAATAAATTTTTTTTAAATCTAATTTCTTCATCAATTTAGGCCATTATGTATTCTGCTACATATTTTTGGTTAAAAAAAAAATCCAAAAAGCGTATATTGATTGGTTTGTGCAAAAGTTATCGCGTCTAGAACTAGGAGATATTTTTTATTTGTTTTCTACTAGTAATGGCAGCGATCAGCAATTTTTAGCGGGACCGTGACATTGCGGCAGACAAACCGGACACCTGACACTTTTTTTGGGAACCAGTGACATAAGTGATCAATGCTAAAAATATGTTACTGTAATAATGACACTGGCAGGGAAGAGGTTAACACCAGGGGCGATCAAAGCGTTAAATGTGCCCCTAGGAGGTGCCTTCTAACTGTGTGGGGAATGGAGTCACTGGATGAACACAGAGATCCGTGTTCCTGCTCATCAGGAACACAAGATCACGGTGTTCTTCCCTGTCAAAACAGGGATCTGCCTTGTTCACATAGGCAGAAAAAAGGATCTGCCTCTGTGCGGAGCGATTGTGGGTGGCCGGCGGACATTGCGTCTGCTGATTGGCTCCCCTACGGGCCGGTCAGTGCGTGCGCCGCTGCCATCTATTGCACGGCATGACATACAGGTACGTAGTTTCGCACAATAGAGCCGACCTGCCGCAGTCTTATGTACGGCGGCCGGTCGGAAAGTGGTTAAAGAAGAGCCCAGCATCGGGGGAAGGAGGAGGGGGTCCGAACTACCGGGTGACTTTGTCGCAGCAAAGTCACCCGGAAGTGGGAGCGGGTACCTGTCAAAAACAAAACACCCCCGAAAGGTGTCAAATGTGGCAGCGAAGGGGGGGGGCAAACAAGTGGAGCATCCCCTTTTGGGTGGAGCTTAGCTTTAACGACACCCCAAAAGCACATTGTAAACGCACTGCGTTTGCCTGCATCAGATCGCATTGTGTAGAATTACCATGCAATCCAGGTGCAGTGGGTTTCCAAAAGCAGTGCATGCAATACTTATGGTGCGGCGACACGTGATTTCAGCCTATTCAAAATAAATGAACCACATGTGAATCGCACAGGAATGCGCAATGCGTTCCTGTGCGATTCCTAGTGTGAACGGAGGAGATGTGAGGGGATTAAAGAAGATGGTTACAATGAACCTGAGAGGCAAGCGGAACACCACAGGTAGACAACAATTTGTTTTAGTTTCTTTTTTTGTTTGTTTTTTTTTGGTTTTTCGGGTCATTCGTTATGATCGCAATACGTAAATTCAAAAACCCGAAAATAAGAAAGAAAATCTGAAAATTCAAAAAAAATAACAACAACGATTAAATTATAGGTATTGGAATTTCCTTTCAAATTTGGCTGTTGGTGAACGTAACGAATTTATCCGTAATGACGAATTATCCGAAATAACGAATGCCGCATCTAAACAAATGGAACGGAACAAATTAATAAATAATAATAATAAAAGTTTTTACTATTATTGTTATTTATAATCAATTTTTTAGGTTCCATTCGTTTAGATACGGCATTCATTATTTCGGAGAATTCGTAACTTCGGATAAATTCGTATTTTTTACGTTCACCAACAGCCAAAGTTGAAAGGAAATTATAAATTTAACCTAAACCTATAATTTGATAGTTAGTAATAGTTAAATTATTAGTTGGTTAGCTTTTCAGATTTTCACATTTTTGGGGTTTTTGGATTTTCGAATATTCGGAAAAATTGGTTAAACTGGTTTTCGTTAATTTGGATATTTCCAAATGAACTAATTTGTCGAAATTCGTTAAAAAACGAATTCGGAACTAAAATTGCACATGTCTACCCACAGGGCTTAAAATAAAGCAGTGAAGATGACATTCGCCAAACATTCACTGCAGGTAAAATATTCCAGGCGCATGTGACAGCGACTGATACACGGCCAGCGAATGTCACATTTATTGTTGCTTATGGCCTTATATAATACAGGGGAACTAGAATATACATCTGTGCCTGGTTCTCTGTACAGCGCTACAGTCTTTGTCAGCAGTATAATAATACGACCAAAAATAAAAACTGACAACTTCTGCAAACCAGGATCACAGAGAAACAAGAAGCGCTTTGTGAGGCTGTTGTGTAAATGAAGGAACAATACAAGACACTTCTACTGGACTGACTTCCTGTTTTTTCATGCAATATTCGACAAATTAGCTCCTACACCAACACCGCAAGTGTGATCTGAGCACCCACAGCTGCAGGGTCACCCCAGAGCTGAACATACAAAAAGGGAGAGCAGATCAGCTACTATATGTTATTTCTGCTTCTTTAGATGGCAGCTTCAAATTATGTAGCAGTTTACAACACACAAACCTCACATTAGTCCCCGCCCCCGAAGAGCTTTTATGAAAACATTGGCACCACAAATACACGTTTTAGCCCCCCCCCCCCCCCCCCACCAATAAATTCTTCACCTGTGGGCAAAAGAGGACACAAAACACAGACTCCATCAAAGTAGTATCCATGGAGAGAATTAAAGCTGAACTCCGGGCACAAAAAACAAATAAAATATATTCCTCAGTAGCTAAAAAGGATATAAATCTACTATGTGTGCACCAAATGCCTTTGCAAACCCAGATATTACTTGGTAAAAGTAGTGGTGACATCATCACTGTGCTGTACAGTGTATGCAGAGACTAGGAGGTGTGGGAGGGGCTCAGCAGGCCCCACCCACTACAGGCTGCCTACAAAGAACCACAGGAGGGGCGGAGACAAGACCAAATTATTTTGATAAGAATATCAATAATACTATTAGCAAATAATAAATAAAAATGTTGATAACAATCGTAGCAAAAAAAGAAAAAAAAACAACAATAAAATTATGACAATAATAATGGCAATTAAAAAAAAAAAAAAAGAACGAAAATAATAAAAATAATGATGATACCAATAATAATAATAGGAGAGATCATAATATAGCCAATAATAAAAAAAATGATGATGAGTGTAATACTATTAATATCAAATACTACTACTAATAAAAAAATAAATAAAAAAAAAGACGATAATAATGTCATTAAAAAATAAAGAATGATGATAATAATAATAAAAAATAATGATAATACCAATAATAATAAAAGAGATCAGGATAATGTCAATAATAAGTCTGGCTTCACACAAGCTGCGGCCACGGCTCACAGCTTGGGGTCCAGTGAGTCCCCGTTCACCGTTTCAGGGGTGAATCAGGTCTGAATTTTTGCATGAATTCGGACCTGAAGCGGAGCCAAAGATGCACAGGACCCTTTTCCAGTGTGCTCTGCGGTCGCCCCGGAGCTGTGCAAAATGGCTCCATTGAGAGGCGGTCACAGACAGTCTCCTGTCATGCGAATTGGATGCGGGGGAACACAGCCTAATCAAAATGATGAGAAGTATAATACTATTACCAGGGCTTTTTTTCCTCGGAGAATAGGTGCAGGAACTCCCCCCGTCTGAGTCACCCCTTGTCTTTGCCCCCTACCCACCTCTGACCACCGTCCCTTGATTCCACCCCCTACCCACCTCTGACCACCGTCCCTTGATTCCACCCCCTACCCACCTCTGACCACCGTCCCTTGATTCCACCCCCTACCCACCTCTGACCACCGTCCCTTGATTCCACCCCCTACCCACCTCTGACCACCGTCCCTTGATTCCACCCCCTACCCACCTCTGACCACCGTCCCTTGATTCCACCCCCTACCCACCTACCAGTACTGCCCCTTTAAGAGAATACAGAACCAAGTATCATTTTGTGGTGCTAAATCATTTGTATGGAACATGTTAATGATAAAAATAAAAGCAGTAAAATAGATCCCCTGCAGCCAGGAACAATAGAATGCCAGCAATAGATCCCCCACACAACAATAGACTCCCCCAGCAACAATGGACTCCACCCCAACACCCCAATAGATTTCCTGCAGCAAGAGTGAACCACCCACAACAAAATATCACACCCAGTAACAAAATATCACACCCAAGCAACATTAGTCCTCCAGCAGCAACAACAGATCTCCCACTAGCCAGTTTTAATAGATCCTCCAGCAGCCAGTAAAAATAGACCTCTCCCTCAACAGTAGATCCCTTCCAGCAACATAAGAACCCACCCCCCCCCCAGCAACAACAGATCCCCCATCAGCAACAATAGACCCTCACACAAAATTGGATCCCCACCAGTGATAATAGATCCCCCAGCAGCCAACATCAATAGACCCTCCAGCACACCCCATGCTATTACATACATTCAGTGCTGGAGGTGCCGGAACTGCGTTCCCCCGCGTTCTCGCTGAAAAAAAGACCCGACTATTACTAATATTATGATTTCAAATAATAATAAAAATGATAATAGTACGAATAATAAATAGAAAAAAAAAAAAAAAAAAAACACACAATAAAATGACGATGCTAAGAATGCCAATAAAAAAAATAAGGCATGATAATAAAAATAATGACAATACCAATAATAATAATAATAATAATAATAATAATAATAATAATAATAGAGATCATGATAATGGCAAAAATAATCAAAATGTTGAGGAGTATAATATTATTATCAAATAATAACAAAAATGTTGATAATAGCAGAAAAAAAAAAAAAAAAAAAAACCACAATAAAAATGACGATAATAATGCCAATAAAAAAATAAAGAATGATAATAATGAAAATAATGATGATGATAATACCAATAATAATAAAAGTGATCATGATAATGGCAATAATAAAAATGAAGCAGTATAATACTATTACCAATACTCTTATTATCAAATAATAATAAAAAAAGTGTTGATAAATAATAAATATAATTTAAAAAAAATACACAGTAAATGACAATAATGTTAATTATAATAAAAATTATAATACAAATAATAATGATAATAATACAGATGATGATGATAATGCCAATAAAAAAAAAATAAAGAATGATAGTAATAAAAAAAAATAAAAAAAAATAATGAAGATAATAATGCCAATAATAATAGCAATAAAAAACACCACGACAATAATATTAACTATAAAAATAATGATGATAATAATAACAATAATAAAAAATATAATAATACCGAAGATAATATTTTTTATTAACAATAAAAAATGTTTTTTTATTAATAATACTCAATCAAGCCTATATTAACACACATAATATTTCTTTATGGTACTCAATTCTAAAGCCCGGAGTCTTTACAGAGAATGCTGAAGAGCTCCTATGAGTGTCTGTGATTCGGAGAGCTTACAATCTAATACCTCTCCTACAGTCACACACAGTGGGGCCAATAATGATAAACCTGCCGGATGGGTTTTTAGTTGTGAGTATTGTGCGTGTTACAACACGAAGCTCCCTTTAAATGTAACGTTTCCGTGTTTAATGAAGGCGTACATTTATTACACACTTATTCTAGAATGTGACAAAAATTCTTCTATATGGCGGGGTCATGGCGCGCACCGCCATCAGTCACCTTAACCTCTCGTATACCAAACAGCTACTTGATGATAATGGGCTTGGAAAGAGACGGCCCCCTCTGACCCGGACAATATGTAGAGAATATGGAAGTGTGTGGCCTGGCTTGTTTTCACACTTATGTAACACGGCTAAGCTGTAGTCAGAACTGCGGCTACAAGACAAAAGAACCTGAATAGTTGGCCGGGCGTTTCGGGACCGAGCGATAAAGTACAAAGTAACTGGGTTACACCAACAAGAAGACTAACCAGGATCAGGAGAGGTTTACAGAAGAGATTAGGGAATGTGAAGCTATTACTAGAATATATACTGGACACACACGGAGCCGGCTTTCCTAATTAAAATACTCGCTAACATCACTGCAAATGTGGCGCCATTTATTTGAAATGGTACCCAAAAGACATCTCACTAGCATGCGACACGTGAGTATTTTAGCGTTTACAACGCACAACTGTGAGCCGCATTGCTAAAAACGCTGTGTCCATCTGGAATAGTATTGTAGAGGAATGGTAACCCACAATGAATTACCGCAAAGCAAGTTAGTGCGCAAAAAAACATTTTATGTAGTAAAGTTCTGTGACAGTTTGAATGGACCCTTTAAGAGATTCAAACATTATTAACCACTCGTCCTCCGGAAGATTTACCCCCCCCCCCCCATTGCGATACGGCACTGCGTTACTTTAACTGACAATCGTGAAGTTACGCAACGCAACATTGTACATAAATGGAACGTATGTCCTTTCTTTCCCACAAATAGAACTTTCTTTTGGTGGTATTTGATCACCTCTGAGTTTTTTTTTATTTTCGCTGTATAAACCAAAAAAAAAAAAAAAAAGAAGAAGAGCGACAATTTTGTGAAAAAACTTTTTTTTTTTTTTACTTTCAGCTATAAAACATATCCAATAAAAAAATTGAAAGAAATCTAATTTCCTCACCAACTTAGGTCAATATGTATTCTGTTACATGTTTTTGGTAAAAAAAAAAATCCCAATAAGCGTTTATTGATTGGTCTGCACAAAAGTTATAGCGTCTACAAACTATGGGATATTTATTCTTTTTTTTTTTTTCTAGTAATGACAGCGATCAGTGACTAATAGCGGGACTGCGATATTGCGGTGGACAGTTGAGACATTGACTAACACTTTTGCTTAGCAGAGACACAGGATCCATGACAATTTTGAAAAAAATTAAAATAAATGAGAATTGTAATATTAATAAATTATATATATATATATATATATATATATATATATATATATATATATATATATATATATATATATATATATATATATGCTATAAAACGTAATAATAAAAAAAAAAAAAAAAAAAAAAAACTATTTTCTTCATTAACTTAGGTCAATATGTATTGTATTGGTAAAAAAAAAAAAACCAATTAGCGTATATTGACTGGTTTGTGCAAAAGTTATAGCGTCTACAAACTATTGGGTATTTTTATTTGTTGACTTTTTTTTTTTTTTTTTTTACTAGTAATGGTGGTAATCAGCAACTTATAGCGGGACTGCAAAATTGCAGTGGACAGTCGAACACCGACGCGAATACAGTGATCAGTGCTAAAAAGGTGCACTGTCACTGTACTAATGACACTGGCAGGGAAGGGGTTAACATCAGGGGCGATCAAAAGGGTGCCTAGCCAGTGTTTCACTACACTATGTGAGGCATACCTCCCAACTTTCTGAAATGAAAATGAGGGACACCTATTAGCAAAAGTATGTAGGCATAGGACACACCCCCTGCCACGCCCCCCTTAAAGGAGAATTGTACAAAAAAAAAAAAAATGATTGGTTAAACCCACAAGTGCCTTTTACAACTACTAATTATTTATATTGACTTTTGGTATGTACAAATGCAGCAATCAAGAAACTGGATGGAAGGTTTAGCACTGGGAAACACTTTTTGACGATAAATAGTGCATTTTATATACATCTATATAGATCAGAATGAGGGACAAATGAGGGGGAATGAGGGACATTGTTTCAAATCAGGGACAGACCCTTGAAATCAGGGACAGTTGGGAGCTATGTGTGAGGTGCTTTTGATTAGGGGAAGAGATGGAATATATTCCCTGCTTTGCAGAGACACAGGATCCATCCCTTCCCCCTCTATCAGAAAGGTGATCTGCCTTGTTTACATCGGCAGACCGCTGTTCTGCCTCTCTGCCTGATGATCGGCGGTTGCTGATGGACAGAGTCCACCCTACCCGGCGCTCCAGGCACAGAAAACTCATTTAAATATATTTATTTTTCCAAACAAATCTATTCCTACATAAAACCACAAAAATACATAAATCCACTTTTTGAACACCAAATGCTTTTGCAAACCCAGTTATCACCTTGTAAAAGTGACATCATCACTGTGCTGAACACTGCCTGTGCAGAAAGCAGAGCTGTGGGAGGGGCCCAGCAGGCTCCACCCACCACAGAAAACTGCAGAAGGGGGCAGAGTCAAGACCAGACACCCTGCACAAGGAAGATAGAGGAGCAGTGACTGGTCTTTATTACAGAAAGCTCCTGCACAGAGGGCGGAAGGAATACACAAAGCACACCTGTTAGAGGGTGGCTTTTTTTTACTTGTGTTTAGCAAGTAGTCCTCCAGCAACGGGGCATTTTTTTACTTGGGTTTAGCAGCACCTAATCCTCCGACGGGGTATTTTTTTTACTTGGGTTTAGCGGCACCTAGTCCTCCAACGACGGGGTTTGCTTTTTTTTACTTGGGTTTAGCGGCAAGTAGACCTCCAATGGCTGGGTATTTTTTTACTTGGGTTTAGCAGCACCTAATCCTCCAACGATGGGGTATTTTTTGTACTTGGGATTAGCGGCAAGTAGACCTCCAACGGCTGGGTATTTTTTTACTTGGGTTTAGCAGCACTTTAACTTTAAATGGCAGGGTATTTTTTATTTTTTTGCTTGGGTTTAGGGGCACTTAGTTTTGTCCAACAAAGTTTTTTTTTTTTTTTAGTTTTTTTCAGCTTTAGCAACACTTTAAGTCACATACCTCCCTGTGGCGCCTCCTGCTGGTGGCACGGCGCTCTGTTTGCTCAGAGGACAGCTGTGCTTCTCGTGTGCTTGCCAGGCTCCTATGCCAATATTTCCTCTACTGGCATTACGGTAATCATTTTAGTTAATTCGGAAATGAGAACCGTGACCATCTTCTAAATATGACCGCAAAACCTGTTCTACCGCCGAGGCCCAAACCCCCTTCACACCTAACTTCACAGATTTCACGTTTTCTGCCCATCACTTAATTACCATTTATTTATTTTAATTTTAAGGCCTTGATTTAATTACAGAGTGTTTCCCGCCCTGGTGATTCTTCCCGGCTCACAGTGGATCGTCTGCTGCCATCACACTGGGCTGCGTACAAGTGTCGGACACGTGCCGTGCAGCTCACAGCGGCTTCTGTTACATAATCCTATTGGTTGCTTTTCCTGGACAGCCAAAAGACGACGACAACTCTCGCTCCTTTTACACTGACTAATGTGAATCTAATGTGAAATGACCAAATCTGAGTGAGCCCAGATGACCTGAATATATCGGCAGTTGTCAGCCATCACCTGTCTGGAGGGGCGATCACCCCCCCCCCCCCCCCCCGGCCCTGCTGAGTAATATCACGCAGGGAGTGCGGTGAGGCCCGTGACAAATGTGACGGCACATTGAGACTGTCATGCTTCAAGTGCCTTATACGGAATGACTGGTGACCTGAATGTTAGATAATAGAGCCTCGGCTCCCAGGGCGATCGTCTGTGCTGAATGATGAAGGCTGGGCGAGAAATGGAGCGTCTCCAGGGAAAAGAAAAAATACAGATCTATAAAGAAGAATTAAAATCTAAAATACAATTAAAACCTAAATAAAATTAAAATATAAAAAATATAAAATAAATTGGATAAAAAAAAAAAAATACAAAAACACAATACTTTTTAAAGAAGCGCACTTGTTATATCTTTAAAGGGTAACTTCACTGTTGTAGGGGAAAAAAATAGCAAAGAAAAAATAATATAGCGTATACAAGTGCGACATAAGTTATACTGTAATTGTTATATGTTATTAAAAATTACCTTTCCTTTTCAAATCTGCTGCTCTCTAATTTTCTGAAAATGCAATATGGCTACCTGGAGGTGTTCAGTATACAGAATGTGTACGGAGCGCACCCGAGAAACATTTCCTGCTTGTGCGATTGGCTCACCGATTTTCCCCAGAAGTCTACACTAAGATGCAAGTCAGGCAAATTGGTCGGCTCTCACGCATGTTCACTTCATCAAATCTGACACTCTTTGCAAAAAAGTCTGGACACCCCTGTTATACAGGATTTATATAGCACCAACAGTTTGCGCAGCGCTTTACAACATGGGGGCAGACAGTACACTTACAATAAAAATTCAATACAGGGGGAATCAGAGGGCCCTGCTCGTTAGAGCTTAGAATCTAGGCGTATCTAAGTATTTATTTTGTAATTCTATATATTTTTTGTGTTTTTTGTTTGTCCTTTTGACCCTTATTGATTGCTGCTGAATTCTCGTGTGTCCTGAGGAATCTAAATAGGAGAAATGCGCTGACTCATGATTCCACTAGGGATGCACTGATACAACTTTTTTTTTAGCAACGAGTACCGATACTTTTTTTACGTACTCGCCGATACCAATGTAGCAATAACTCTCGGTGGAGCTGCTGGTTTAAGCGGGTCTGTCACCTTCACTCTTTCCCTCTGTTTCACCGGCACCGGGTCTAGGGTTCCGTTGAGTTTACCTCTGGATGACACACGCACCAACACTGGAGTACGTTTTCAATGCTTTATTAAACCATCAACGAAGGAAGTAGCAGGAAAGGGGCAGAAGGGAAACTGCAGAGGAAAACTCAAATACCTTTTTCAGTAAGATTCTTGACAAATGTCCTTTGGGGTTGGATATTTCAGTAGAATGCACTCCCTTGGTGGGACACACTCTTTGCTCGCCTGGATAGGCCTCTCTCACTAGCCTAGCAGCCAGTACGTAGCACAAACAAAAGTCTCTGCCACAGACTTGTTTGGGATGAACCCGTACAATCCTCTGCCACAGCATATATTGGTTTTCTTGTGGTGAATGTCAGTCACAGTGCTTGAACCTTTAAGCCAAACCCGGCAACACTATGCTGTATAGTTACTTTTAGGATACGTCCTCCAACCGAGTCACCAGGCCCCTCTCCAGACCAGCACTCTGCATGATCCTTCCATGACGGGTCCTCCCCTGGGATCTCCTCGGTTGTCCAGCTTCTTCCCTCTGGATAGACAGCTCAGGACCGTTCCTCGGCTGCTGTGGTAAGCCCCAGACAAGCTTCTGGGCCCACCCCTGCGCCGCAGCAACGTGGGCCTCCGGGAACAGAGGACCACAAGATTGCTTCTCTAACGCATACCTGTCGGCCAGGAGGGCCAGCAGGTGGCTGTAAAACGAACCCCAAAACATGGCGTCTGTCCCATAAATACCCTCGCCCAGAATGCAACTCGGAGGACCACCACCACAGAGTTGTCTCCGGGACTGAAGAGCATCCATACGCTTAGACACGTTGCCTTTCCAACACTAGCCAGCGGTAACAGCGACACCCACCGGCTAAGTATAGAAGCACACGCAATGTCAGCCAAGATGGAACAGAGGCAAATCTAACCTTCCTAACGAACAGGTTACTACATTTACCTTAAATATGGTCGATCGCAAATCTACCAGCGCTACACCAATTACGATACTTATTTCCCAGGTCCCCACTGTGCCCCCCTACGCTCCCGTTTACCACTGTACCACTCCTAAGTGACAATTTTTTGGGGACCAGTGACACCAAAACAGTGATCAGTGCTAAAAAAAAAAAAAAAAAAAAAAAAAAAAAAAAAAGCACTGATCACTCTATAAAGGACACTGGCAGGGAAGGGGATAACATCAGGGGCGATCAAAGGGCTAACTGCGTTCCCTGCTAGTGTTTTCTAACTGTGTGGGGGGATGGACTGACAGGAAGAACACAGAAATCGCTGCTCCTGATTACTAGGAACAGAAGATCTCAGTGTACTTCCCTGTCAGAACGGGGATCTGCCTTGTTTACATAGGTAGATCCCCGTTCTGCCTCTCTGTGGAGCGACCGTGGAGCCGCGGATTATTTCCCCCCCGCCGACAGTGCCCACAGTATCTAGTGCACGAAACGTACAGGTATGTTGTCTCACGCAATGGAGTAGCCCTGCCGCAGGATATATGCGGTGGGCGGTCTTTAAGTGGTTAAAGCACCCCCTGTGCTCGCGCGCAGAATCTATGCATAGCTAAGTCGCATATGTAAACTGTATTTACACCACATATGTAAAGGTATTGCCGCAAACGTTAGAGGGAGAGCAATAATTCTAGCAACAGACCTCAACTGTAACTTTCAACAAGTAACCTGTAAAAGGCATTTAAAGCGTCGCCTATGGAGATTTTTAAGTACCATAGTTTGTCGCCATTCCACAAGTGTGCGCAGTTTTAAAGTGCGACATGTTAGGTATCTATTTACTCAGCGTAACGTCACCTTTCACATTTTCAAAAAAAATGGGGTATATATTGTGTTTTGTTTTATAATTCATTAAAGTATTTTTTGCGTAAATTGCAAAACCTCCACACAAATACAGTGCGACGTGAAAAATTGCAAGGGTCGCCATTTTATTCCCTAGGGTCACTGCTAAAGGAAAACAAAAAATGTATAATGTTTGGGGGTTATAAGTAATTTTCTCAAAAAAAAAACAAAAACTTGTAAACAAAAAAGTACCAGAAAAAGCCTGGTCGTTTAAACTTCAGCTTTATTATTTGTGACACCAAAACCAGATGAAAGTTTTTCTGTACAGACTAATAACCCCGAGTTGGGTTTTCCTTCCCCCCTGCAGCAGCCTGCACTACCCCAGAGAGCAGAAGGGAGGATTACCAGAAGGCCACTAGCCAGGTCTCATGTAATGGTTATGTAACTCTCGCTGCTACAACCGGTTTAATCATTGATAAGCGCGGAGAAGGGAAAAGAAATGGACACAACCGAGTTCCTACCATAGCAGACGCTCTGGGCATTTCCAGAATGGAAAACTATAAATAACGACATATTTTTAGATAAATTGTTTTTCTTTCCAAACTATAGAAATAAATGAAAGAAAAGAAGAAGTCGATATCTGCAGCTCGGACGACAGGCGTGTCACTGTTTCCAGACACATGGCAGGTTACATTATTATTAGCATGCTGTCTGCAGGCATAGGGGGGCATTCATACAACTTCTATACATCTTCATTATAGGGAAAAGCTAGACCATTTTTGATCTACTTGGGAAAAACTTAAAATTTTCGACTCCAATTCAGCCAAAGCGGTGTTAAACCCCCAAAACAAAAATGTGGTGGTTGCATTTGTTTTCTTTTTAGGCCTTTTTTTTTTCACCTGGTGATCTGGCCAGTAAACGCACTTTTTGTCTGTAAGTGTTACTAAACCCAGGACCCTGCATTCACTATATCTGGTCTCCCACAGTACACAGAACATGGAAATGCAATTATTTTAGTAAATCTAAACTGCTAAATACCTTTTCTCATCAGCAGTATATAGCAGTCTTGTGACTTCTACCAGTTTCTGTGTAAAGCTTGTAAAAAGGAGTTTTCATTCTACTGTCCTATGAGGCTGCAGGACCCCTGACCCTCTTGTCTGGACAGTGCTGATTGGCCCTGTGCTGATCACATGCACCTCCCAAGAAAATAAAAAATAAAAAACACAACTTTCTAACAATACACACCAAACTGAGCACGTGCAGCCTGACTCAAGTAACTCTGTCTTATTCGGACCGGTTTTGGAGTCAGTGGAAGAAGGGGAGGATCAGAGAAGACAGGATCAAACAGCTTTTTTACACAATGCAGAGGATTAACCCCTTAGGTCCCACAGTGAGTATAACAAGCATGCTTAACTGCATATACAGACTGATTTTACTCTTGTGAGTTTAGTAACACTTTAAGCCTGGTACACACTGGAGTTTTTTTTTTTTTTGTTCAGCCCAGCGGGTTGAAAAAAAAAAATAAAAAAACACTGTCTGCTCCGGTCGGACGACGTTAGTACCGCGATCCCCCCCACTGAGCTGTTATGTTCTAATGGGGGACATTTCCCCCCCCCCCCCACCACCGCCAGAACACTCCAGTCAGCGCTCTCTGCCATTGGCTGAGAGTGCTGATTGGGTGTCCGGTGGCTTCTGGTTTTCCAGCATGCTCATTGAACAGACTTCACACACTGGTCGAATGTCGGCCCGGTTGTTATTGAACCAGCCGATGTCGCCTGACATTCGTCCCGTGTGTAGGGAGGTTTAGGGTGTTTCCACACTGGATGAAGGAGCAATGGAGACACCTCTGGACAGCAGGATTTTTGATCTGGGGGGAGGCGAGTGTTAGACCAGCAGATTTAGATGGACTTGATTAATACATTAAAGTCCAGATAACATTTTTAAGCAGTTACAGCAGAGTTTTTTTTCCATTTGGGATTAAGGTTTTACAAAAAATGAAAAAAAAAACCGATTATAAGCACCCCTGCCATAAATGGTTTGACTTAACTCTCTAATTGCCAGTTATGCTAGACAGCTTGATCTGTTAAGGAAGTTAAAAAAATAACAGACCTACCGGCCAGATCACCAGGTAAAAACGAAGAGAAAAAAAAGCCTAAAAAAACAAAAAACAAATGCAGCCATTACATCTAATGATTAGTAAGCTGCATTTGTTTTCTTCTTAGTCTTTCTTTCTTCAATTATCAACTGCTGATGTGGACTGTAAGGGCCCATACACACGATCAGAAAGTTGGATAAAAATTACCGCATTCGAAGCGATCGTATGATAATCTGATCGTTAGCACAGAGCTTTAGAGAGCCGATGACATCACTTCCAAATTTTTATTCTGTCGAACAAGAATTTTCATAACTTTATTTTTGATATGAGACTAGCATGCAAAAAAAAAACCCCCAAAAAATTAAAAAAATGGTCAATTGTCCGATAATCTCATCGTGTGTTCAAGGCTTAAAGGGGTTGTAAAGGTAAAAAATTTTTCACCTTAATGCATTTTATGCATTAAGGTGAAAAAACTTCTGACAATACCGCCGCTCCCAGCCCCCCCGTTTTACTTACCTGACGCCTCGAAAGTCAGCTTCGCGTTCCCGACATCTATTCCTTCGCTCACCCTGGCCGCTGATTGGCTACAGTGGATGGATTGGAAGCAGCGCAGCCATTGGCTCGCGCTGCTGTCAATCACCTCCAATGACGCGGCGCGCTGGGGGGCGGGGCCGAGGGATACAGTGAGCTGCTATAGCCGCCGGCTGTATCACGGAAGCGCGCCCGCAAGCACTAACCACCATGCGAGGGAGCTCGCATTAAGGTGGTTAATGCTTGCGGGGAGGAGCTGAAACAGCCGCCGAGGGACCCCAGAAAAGCAGGTTCGGGGCCACTCTGTGCAGAACGAGCTGCACAGTGAAGGTAAGTATAACATGTTTGTTATTTAAAAAAAAAAAAAAATTTAACTTTACAACCCCTTTAAGTCTCCTGTTTTTCAAAACAACCAGCTCTCTACAAATTGTACCAGTTTACAGGGATGAGACAAAAGGAAAAAAACGGTTTGCTATAACTGATTATAAAGTTGGAGTTTGGCTTCAATGTGTTACTGTATCTAAATCTGCTACTACATCTACACCCTCTACAAAAAAAAAAAAAAAGAAGAAGGAGAAAGGCTGGTGCCATGGAAGTCAGCTAAAACATTGTTTTATGATTGAATGATAGAGTGGTGATGTTGCGCTGTCAAGTGACCAATGTATCAAAAGAAGAAGTGGAATAAGTAAATAAAAAAAATAAATGACCAATGGCATATACAGTGCCTTGCAAAAGTATTCACCCCCTTGGCTTTTTACCCATTTTGTTACATTACAGCCTTTAGTTCAATGTTTTTTTAATCTGAATTGTATGTGATGGATCAGAACACAATAGTCTAAGTTGGTGAAGTAAAATTAGAAAAATATATACATAAAACAATTTTTCAGAAATTAAAAACAGATAATTAGCATGTGCGTTTGTTATGAAGCCCGTGAAAAGCTCTGGTGCAACCAATTACCTTCAGAAGTCACATATTTAGTGAAATGATGTCCATCTGTGTGCAATCTAAGTGTCACATGACCTGTCATTACATATACACACCTTTTTAAAAGGCCCCAGAGGCTGCAACACCTAAGCAAGAGGCACCACTAACCAAACACTGCCATGAAGACCAAGGAACTCTCCAAACAAGTAAGGAACAATGTTGTTGAGAAGTACAAGTCAGGGTTAGGTTCTAAAAACAATATCCAAATCTTTGATAATCCCTAGGAGCACCATCAAATCTATCATAACCAAATGGAAAGAACATGGCACAACAGCAAACCTGCCAAGAGACGGCCGCACACCAAAACTCACAGACCGGGCAAGGAGGGCATTAATCAGAGAGGCAGCACAGAGACCTAAGGTAACCCTGGAGGAGCTGCAGAGTTCCACAGCAGAGACTGGAGTATCTGTACATAGGACGACAATAAGCCGTACGCTCCAAAGAGTTGGGCTTTATGGCAGAGTGGCCAGAAGAAAGCCATTACTTTCAGAAAAAAACAAAATGGCACGTTTTGAGTTTGTGAAAAGGCATGTGGGAGACTCCCAAAATGTATGGAGGAAGGTGCTCTGGTCTGATGAGACTAAAACTGAACTTTTTGGCCATCAAAGAAAACGCTATGTCTGGCGCAAACCCAACACATCACATCACCCAAAGAACACCATCCCCACCGTGAAACATGGTGGTGGCAGCATCATGCTGTGGGGATGTTTTTCAGCAGTCGAGACTGGGAAACTGGTCAGAGTTGAGGGAAAGATGGATGGTGCTAAATACAGGGATATTCTTGAGCAAAACCTGTACCACTCTGTGTGTGATTTGAGGCTAGGACGGAGGTTCACCTTCCAGCAGGACAATGACCCCAAACACACTGCTAAAGCAACATTTGAGTTGTTTAAGGGGAAACATGTAAATATGTTGGAATGACCTAGTCAAAGCCCAGACCTCAATCCCATAGAAAATCTGTGGTCAGACTTAAAGATTGCTGTTCACAAGCGCAAACCATCCAACATGATGGAGCTGGAGCAGTTTTGCAAGGAGGAATGGGCAAAAGTCCCAGTGGTAAGATGTGGCAAGCTAATAGAGATTTATCCAAAGCAACTTGGAGCTGTGATAGCCGCAAAAGGTGGCTGTACAAGTATTGACTTTAGGGGGTGAATAGTTATGCACATTGACTTGGTATAGTACACAGCGACCACACTTGTGCCAAACATATGGTTACGTCACTGTGTGAACGTCAGACATCTCACGTCAGAGGCTGCACCACTGATATCCGTCATCTCCATCTTACAATATTCCATTTCATGTGAGTGACATTGCAGAGAATTCTTTGCATAGAAAGAATCTGGAAATACTTTGTCAAGATCGCAAGGGGGAAAAAAAAAAAAAAAATCACAATAACAATTCTTAACGATTAATCGTGCAGCTCTACTGGCCATACATGGTTAGAAAATCTTTCAAGTTTCGAAAGATTAGTGGGCAAATTTTGATTTTCAAAAATGCAAATTTAATGCCAAAAAACAAACAGGTCGGATTTTTTTGCACCGAAACTAACAATTTTCAAAACCTGAATAGTGGAACCAAATCGAAAACAGTTCAAACAAACCTCCAGCACATGTGAGTGTTAAAATTTAACCCTAGATCGTGTAATCGTTCGAGGAAAATTGTACTGTTCATGTGGTTATCGATCGATAATACGCAGATAATTGGGCGACATCTATTGATACGATGATGGCGTTATCGCATGTATGTTCGACAGTTTAAATTCTGACCAATTTTGACAAACGAATTTCTATCCATGTATGGCCAGCATTAGAGTCCTTCTCTGCACTCTTTCCGCTAATGCACTCTAATACAGGAGGTGTGTTACCGGTCAGATCATCAGGGGAAAAGCCTAAAAAGAGAAAAAACGAATGCAGCCACCACATCTAATGATTGCTAAGCTGCAATATATTCTATTTTTGGATGGGTGCCAGTTGTGGAAAGCAGACTGTACATGCGGAGGGATCTCAGACGCCTTCTCTTGTCCTCCATCCTGATCTGGAGACTTGGCTCTCTGCACTCTAGGTAAACTCTTTTGGAGTCTGGCTGTTAACAGACACTTGTATGATTACATCAGAGCACTGCAGCTAAGAAATGATCATTTATGGCTCCTGGCACTGAATCTAAGAGGAATGTGAAGCAGCTGCCTTCCTTGATTTTACTCTCTGTCTGCAGTTACAGTGCAGACACAGACAAGGCGCATGTAAACACAGCAAGGATTACACTTTACTGCTCTTGTCATGTGAGCTCACAATGCACAGGAAAAATAAAAAAAGGCAGCTGTATCTCGGAGCCCGGGAGCGATGCTACTGGCGGCATGAGCTGAACAGAACAGTGACCCCCGAAACTGGGAGCTACAAGATTGTCGTCACTTCCGATTCCGCCTCTTTGTTTACCTGGCCGTTAGCGGCCAGGAAAGCAGCCGATCACACCGATCTGTGTCTAATCTGCATTGGAGGCCAGAGGAGAAATGTGGGGTCTAATAGACCCCAGATCTCTCCATAAAGAAGACCTGTCACGGCCCATGCTGTCACAAGGGAGGTTGCTCATCCCTTGTGATAGCAATAGAGTTTAAAAAAAAAAAATTGTAAAAAGTTTTGTATACAAATAAAAATAATAAAAAAAAACACCCCGTGCTTAATGCGCAAATGCAAATATAACTCCCGCGCGCACATGTAAACAGTGATTGCACCACACATGTGAGGTATTGTCATGAACATCAGAGCGAGAGCAATAATTCTAGCACCAGACCTCCTGTTCATCTCCAAGCTGGCAACCTGTAAAGGCGTCAAGACCCCTTTCACACCGAGGTAGTTTTCAGGCGTTTTAGCGCTAGAAATAGCGCCTGTAAAGCGCCTGAAAACTGCCTCCCATTCTCTGCAATGGGTGCTTTCACACTGGGGCGGTGCGCTTGCGGGACGTTCGGAAAAGTCCTGCAAGCAGCATCTTTGTGGCGGTTTGGGAGTGCTGTATACAGCACTTCCAAAACGCCCCTGCCCATTGCGATGAATACCTGAAAAGCGCTTCGGAAAGCCTGGCAATACGGGCGGTTGTAACCCCTTCTTCGGCTGCTAGTGGGGGGTTAAAAGCGCCCCGCTAGTGACCGAAAAGCGCTGCTTAAACAGCGCTAAAGAGCTGCTAAAACGAACGGCACTTTAACGCTAACGCATGGGTGGCCCCAGTGTGAAAGGGGTCTTAAAGCGCCGCCTATGGAGAGTTTAAGAGTTTTAAGCACTGTAGTTTGCCGTCATTCCGATGTTAAAGTGTGACATGTTAGGCATCTATTTACTTTGCGTAACATTATCTTCCACATTATACAAAAAAATTGGGGTAAATGTTTTTTATATTTTTTTAATTCATTAAAGTGTATTTTTTTTTTTAAATTGCATTTGAAAAAACTGTGCAAATACCTTGTGACATAAAAATTTTTTTTATTCTATAGGCCCTCTGCTAAAAAAAATAAAAAAAATGTATGTAATGTTTGGGGGTTCCAAGGAAAAAAAAGTGGATTTTTAAATGTAGGAGCGAAGTGTCAGAATTGGCCCAAATACGAAGTGGTTAAAGAAGAACTATAGGCAAAACATTTTTTTTCCCATTTTAGAGAGAAAGGGAGGGTTATAACCCGTCAGATTGTTTTTTTCACCATCTGTGTCCCATTGTCAAGATTTCCCTTCACTTCCTGTCCCATAACCCAACAGAGAGAGAGAGAGAAAATCCCTGCAAATTCCTTAGGGACCCCCAAGTCACCAGAACTAGTGTCCCCATTAGAAGATTTCCTCTCTTTTACTTTTCTGGGGACAACTCAAAATTTGGGCTTTACCATTATCATTAAAAATGAAAGTAAAAGAAAACAGGAAAAACGGAGAGGGTGACTCTCCTTAAAGTGGTAGCAAACTCTGTACTACCGCTTGTACCTACAGGCAAGCCTAGAATAAAGCTGACCTGTAGGCAATGTGAAAATATCTCCTAAACGTGACATCACCGGCTTACAGGCTCTGAAAGTCTGGCTTACAGTGCCAGACTTTCAGAGCCCGTGCCGGAAACAGCGGCTCCTGCGCGCATGTGCGGGAGTGACGTCATCGCGCCCCCAGCCACACATGTAGCCGGAGGCCGCAAACCCAGAAAAAGATGTCACCTTTTGTTTTGATGCACCTAGAAATTTAGCGGATTTAAACTAAAAAATAAAAAAAATAAAAAATAAAGTAAATTGGGCCTTAACGAACACTGATATAATTTTTCTCTCAAGCCATTGTTGCTATTGCTGGTAGTATTGGAGATAGTTTACTATTTTATTCATACAAAACTGACCTGTTATCGATCGTCTACCGGCCCAAAAGTATTCTCAGACCCTCCAGCCCTTCTGACTAATGGCTGAATTGATTTTCTTGCCTGTTAGCCAGGTATTAAAATGAATGAAACATGTAATAAAGCCATTAAGTGTGGGGGAAACTCCCTAGCTATGTCCTCGGTTCTAGACCACAACCAAAATAATTACATTTTGCTTCAGCCTGGTGACGGGACCACTTGAAACTGAATTGTCTTGTTGCATATTTAATCTCCTGTCCACCCAGAAAAGATGAGACTGCATAATGGCATAAATAAAAAATGGACCTCGGCTATTTAATACCAGCAAATCAAATTGAATAAGATTTTCTCTCTGTCTAAAAGCTCTTGTGGTAAAAGGAAGGCAACTACTTAAGTTGACAAATTATTTCTACAATTAATTCCATAGGGACCATCATTAATGCAATGGTGAAGCAAATGATAATCACCCATGGGTTGGAGACACTGATCATATGTCTGGGGGTTACTGAAAGCCATTCATTAGCCCGAGTACGCCCTGGAGGTGAGAAAGTCATATGGGAATTCTTGAGAAAGCAAATCAGTACTGCTCTTGCTCGTATTAGTGGCTTGCTTTGGAAAAACGTAGACAGAGTCTGGTGAAATACTGACCAAGAGCAACACCTATTGCCATACTAATCCACACAAACATGCAGGTGAAGAAATATGCATGAGTAGTCACCATGTCCTGCTAAAGATTACCACATTATGTCAACGCCAGAGTAAGAAGAGAGGTGGGTATCATTTTTAAAGGGACTGTCTCACTAGGGAATAAATGGGGACAACCTGCAGGCCCCTTCCAAACGTTACTGTTGGCCAAGCGCTAGGTCACTGACACATGAAAAGCTTGCAGTGCTCCCAGTCCCCACATGTTTCTTTTGGTCCATCAGTATCATGGGTGTCCCCATTGGCCAAAAGAAATGCCTGGGAGGCAGATAAGAGGGTCATAGGAAGCTTAGCCTGTCAGAGAGAACTGAGATTTGGTTGAGACAGGATGTTTGGTGGACTGCTGCAGGTAGGAGCACCTCTAGGAGCCAGCACTACATACCTGACAGAGCTTAGAGTTTTTTTTCAATTATTTGGGGAGAATAGGACATAGGTATCACGATCTGGACTCAAGTACAGAAGTAGCTCACCATGGCAGATGGCACGAGCCTAAGTACTAACAGGTATTCACCGAGCTCCTGATGGTGGAGATGGGTTTTGCTACGTGCTAGTACCCAGTTGCGGTCCTCAGGATGGCCCCACCAGGATGTGAGCAAGCCGGGGTACAGCAGCAAATATAGCTAGTAGATAAGCAGAACTGTAGTCAGTAAACAAGTCAAAGGTCAGTAAAGAATGGTTGAAGGTTGGGATTAAGCAGAAGTGTAGTAGAGGAACAAGCTAAGTGCCAAAAATAAGGAAGGCAGCAGGAGCGAGATATTGGCTGAAAAGAGCACAATAAATTTGCCAAACAAAGTGCAGAGACATGGCTTAAATCAGGAAGCTGATGGGAGGAGCAATGGGTTTAATTTTTAAGAAAAACAAGGGTTTAAGGTAGGATCATTCAATAAATTGTCCAGGGAGCTGTCCAGCATGCCATGTGGCTCAGAAAGAGGAGTTACTGCCAGACACAGCAAAGGTCCTGGGTTTAGGTCAAGTCAAATATTCCCATTATCCATATGGCAGCAGTACCACCTTACATATGCAGCGGGATGGTATGTGAAGACAGAGCCCTACCATCTCCAACATATGCAAAACCTTTCCATATATTGTTAGTTTGCTGTTGTTCTTCACCGAAGAGGACATAAGGAATTGTAGGGATAGGCCTACCATATGTTATATATGCAAGCAACATCAACGATTCAAGTACCTTTAATCACCAATGAGAATTAGAAGTACCCTATATGGCTGTAAGTATTTGTACACCCTTCCAAACTACCAAGTTTGGGTATACAAAGCCAAGACCATAATTAGCTTGCAATATATGTTTGGTAAGAACTGGCCTGCTCAGAGCCCTGACCCCCAATGCTAATTGATCACGTTCAGAAGAAAGTGGAATAACTGCGAGCCAGGTCTTCTCATCCAACATCAGTACCCAACCCCACAAATGATTTTAAAACTGGGCACATATTCCCCAGACACACTCCAAAATGTTGTGGAACGTTTTCCCATTAGAGTGGAGGCTGTTAGAGCCCCAAAGGAGAAGGCCAACTCCATACTTCTACCTGTGGTTTTGAGATGGGTTGTCCAAAAAGCTCATAAAGTGTAATGGTCAGATGTTCACAAACTTTGGTCAACTAGTGTACTTCTCAGTAAAAATGTAATAATGTCTACAAGCCTCACAGGAACAGTCTCCTTTTTATTTGTGTAGGCACAGGTCAGATGAGCCTAATGCCGTGTACACACGGTCGGACTTTTCGTCTACAAAAGTCCGACAGCCTGTCCGACGGACTTTTGGCGTACTTTTGGCGTACTTGCGGCAGACTTTCTTACGAACGGACTTGCCTACATACAATCATACAAAAGTCCGACGGATTCATACGTGATGACGTACACCGGACTAAAATAAGGAAGTTGATAGCCAGTAGCCAATAGCTGCCCTAGCGTGGGTTCTTGCCCGTCGGACTAGCACACAGACGAGCGGATTTCTGGGTCCGGCGTAGTTACGACGTAAAGATTTGAAGCATGTTTCAAATCTAAGGTCCGTCAGATTTGTGGCTGGAAAAGTCTGCTGAAAGTCCGCTGAAAGTCTGGGGAAGCCCACACACGATCGGATTGTCAGCCAGACGAAAAGTCCGACCGTGTGTACGCGGCATAAGACTGAAAGTGCACAACCCTACGCAACTCCAAAAAAGTGGAACAAATTTCTCACCATCCAATGTTCTCAATGAGAAATCTCAGCATGGCAGTCCAAATATTCAAAGGCAATAATGCTGTAAACAATGACATAAGTAAAAACCATCATGCTGCATTTATCTCTCAAGGCTTACTTAAAAATTAAGTTATGCTTTCATAGCCAACGTTATGAAGTTGAAGATGGATTCGTGATTCGATTTGCCAGGCATTTTAGCCAGGGAATATGATGCACTTATAGATCTGTCTATTTTTATCTGCCCGTGTTTCCGCCCTCTGCACTGCACTTGTGTTGCCGCAGAGGACATTGCCGCTGGTTTTAATTAGCAGAACTTGGCGAATCTACACAATTGTCCATGCATGACAGAGCACAATATGACTCTCAGGATGTTCAATGTGACCAACTTGATTTCAGAAAGTTCATATATATATATATATATATATATACATATACATATACACATACACATACACACACACAATAAGTGAAGAATTTTGGAGGAGAAGCATGTATTATGTATTTCCTGAAACTCCCATTGTGTAAGTAGGTAATTAGGACAATTAACCCTAGCTTAAATGCAGGCAAAAATGATATTTTAGTGGGTCAACTACTAGTTTATCTCCAGTTGGGACATCTTCATGCCACCGTTTTTCCTGGCCACTTTGGGTATTCTTTAAAAAGGATCTGAAACTTACAATCAGGGCTAAGTGACAGGTGCTCCTAATAAGGGTGGTGGAGGAGGAAAGGTATTCAGCTGTGTAATATACAACATAGAGCTCACATTGGGTTTAGACTCAAGAATCAGGTGCTGGAATATCAAGATTCGGTTTCAAAGCATTGTACACTTCTAAATGTTTTTGTTGTTTTAACTAGATACTATTATAAGTATATTCTCTGTGTTTTTGTTCGGCTTACCTTGCAACATTGTAATAATGTGGCTATAGTTTGTAGTGTCATGGCTAAACAGTTCCCCTATGTTCATGTATTGATTCTGATAGCTGGTCCCTATGTTCCAAGGGGACAAGACAACTTCCTGTTCCAGGTCACACTGCATCCAATGCATACCCCACCATCCCCTGTGTTACATCACAAATGTGGGCGTGCTGATGTGACGAAACCCTACATGAATGAGCTCTCTGGGTGTAGGCCTCCCTGCCGGGAAAGTAGAAGACAGAAAGAACTCAAGCTCTACTTAGGCCTCCGTAGGGGACATCAACTGAGAAACAGTCTGATTGGACACTGCTGCCTCAGATGACTCCGCTGCCATCTTTAGTGGGGCAGTGCTTACAAAAGCACCGGCTCTTTACAGTTGGCATGCATTTTGCATGTGGGACAGGGACCGTAATCCCGCTGTCCTAAAGTCCTAGAAGCAGCATCATTGGGGCGGTGGAGGAGCGGTGCATCGCTCCTCCACCGCCCCTGCCCATTGAAATGAATGGGCACCACTGCCGAAGAGCCTGCAAAGCACGCTTTTCGGGCGCTAGTAACCTGCTAGCAGCCGAATAGCACCGCTATAACAGCGGTAAAGCGCCGCTAAAACTAGCGGCACTTTACTGCTAACGCCCCCGCCCCAGTGTGAAAGTGGTCTTAGGCAAGTACGATTGTGAAAGAAAAAAAGCCATACTTCTCTTTTAAAGTGGTTGTAAACCTCAGACAGGAAATATGAACAAAGCATATGCCTCTATAGTGTGTACTTTACTCAATCCAGAGCACTAAGTGTCATTTCTGTCTGCTGCCTCATTCCACAGCTATCAACATGAGTCACAACTGACAAGTTTTCCTGACAGCAAGAGAAAAAAAAAAGGTGACAGGGGAGGGACCTCCAGCACCCAGGCTATGATTGGCAGCCTTGGCTCTGTTCCTGTGAGCTGTGGTGTAGGGGGTGTTTCCCTTCCCTCCAATCAGCTCTCTTCTCTACATTTTTCCTATGATTGTACTGTGAGTGCAGGGCACCATAGTGACCCCCCCCCCCCCCCTTCTGGGTCGGCAATAGAGCGGTGAGTGGCAGTGCCAAAGAGGAGGTGACTATTTCAGAAAAAGCATTTTTTGTGCAAAGCTACTGAATTTTGAAATAAAAAAACTAATATTTGGCCTTTCAAAGGGTCATGTGTATATAAAATTATATTATTATATATAATTACAAAAAAAAAAAAAAAACACAACTCAAACAAAGTCTTTTAATTGAAGTCATGAAGTATGTTGTAAGTGACTTTCTTAAAGTCAGAGAGATTTCCTTTTCTGGGCTGTTATGTCAACAAGAAGCTCCCAGCGCATCCTCAGTCCTCAGGAGGATTTTACTGGTCTTGATGAATGGCATTTCACAAACTGGCAGATAAGTGTCCGTTGTTTTGGAAACAAGGAAATCTTTAATGATTTGTGAATGAAATACAGCTTATAAACAAGCAGAACTGCAGCGGTTACTCGCAAAAAGCTGGTCTCAACTTCTTTACTTTATGAGGTTTTCAATGGACCGGCAGGGGGAGAAAAGAAATAAGCCAGGGGGGGCTTTAAAGTGGACCTTGCAGTAAAATAGAAGATCCGCTCAAAATTGCCTGGGAACCCTCCCCCCGTTACCAAGCACATACTGTTAATAGGTATAAAATGTACCTGCAAAAAAAATAAATAAAAAAAAAATAAAAAAGAAGGTGGTCAACTAACAACCTACACCACATGTGTCAAACGCAAGGCCCTTGCACCTCTCCTGTAGCTGCGCCCCCTTCACCGCCCCAACTCGTCTCAGCAGTGGGCAGCAGAGAGGTGGTCATTACTCCTCCACCAGATCCTGCATTTCTCTATGCAGCTGTGGAGGCACTTGTCTCAGCCCCCCTCTGTGCAGTCTCAGCACCCCCTCGTCTCCCCTGTCTAATTATTCTGCAGACTCCGATAGCCGACTCCAGCCCTCCTCTGGTCCTCCTCCAGACCCTGCACTTTTTGCTTTCCAGCCCCCAGCTTCTTTCTGGCAGCAGCACAAGGTAAGGGGGGTGCACTGTGATGTAAGGGAGGGTGGGGGACTCTTTACTTCTGATGGTGGGGGCCCTTAACATCTGATGTGAGGGGAGGGGGTGCGCTGGACATCTAGTCTTACAGAGATACAACCAGCCCTTTGAGGGCAACCATAATGCTGATGAGGCCTGCAGTTAAATTGAGTTTGACAACCCTGCCCTACACCCTCACTATCCCCCCTCTCCCTCCGGTCCCCACAGCACTTACCTCTATGGGTTATCAAGCTTCGGCTCACAGTATGAACCGCCTATGAATCACACAAGAACTGCAGCACATTCCTGTTCAATTCACATGCAATTCAGTGCAATGTGATTTGAGCCCATTCATTTTCTTATTTGTCAGCTGAAGCATAAATGAAAGTCCCGGCAATTGGAGGAGTCATAAAAAAAAAAAGCAGCCGGGCAATGTTCATCAACAGCATTGCTCAGCCGCTGAAACAGAAAGATAAAAAGAAACATTGTTTCTTTTTATATCTGTTCATTCATCTGCAGATCAAAGGGATGAACTTCGATCTGCAGATAAAAGCTCCATGCACACTAGCTTTTTTTTTAACCTAAAAATACGCTAGAAAAAAACACGCTGGTAATAGCTTTTTGTAGTACTGTCTTAGGAGCCCGTTAGTGTTTTACTACCATTTACTAGCATTTTTGCAATTCCTTTAACCTCTGCCCTTGTCTGGGCGTCATATGATGTTCTGCAGGATAACGGCCGCCGTTCGCCCGTGGGGGCGCGCATCGCGGCGATCGGTGGTGCGGTGTGTCAGTCGAAGGCTCTTTACCACGTGATCAGCCGTGTCCAATCACGGCTGATCACGATGTAAACAGGAAGAGCCGTTGATCGGCTTTTCCTCACTCACGTCTGAGAGACGCGAGTAGAGGAGAGCCGATCGGCTGCTCTCCTGACCGGGGGGGGGGGGTCTGTGCTGATTGTTTATCAGAGCAGCCCCCTCCTCAGATCCCGCCCAGGACCAACATCATGCCGCCCAGGACCACCAGGATGGCCATCCACACTGGACCACCAGGTATGCCCCCCTAGACCACCAGGGAAATGCAAATCTGTGCCAAGGCAGCTGCCAATCAATGCCCAGGCAGCTGCCAATCAGTGCCCACTCAATGCCTACCAGTGCCACCAGGGATGCATATCAGTGCCGCATATCAGTGCTGCGTATCAGTGCCACACATCAATGCCCATCAGTGCCGCCTATCAGTGCCACCCATAAGTACCCATCTTTGCAGCCTTTCAGTGCCCATCAGTGTCGCCCATTAGTGCAACCCATGAGTCCCCATCAGTGCCGTCTACCAATGTCCATTAGTGTTGCATATCAGTGCCACCCATCAGTGCCGCCTACCAGTGCCCATTGTTGGTGCCCATCAGTGCCTGCTCATTGGTGCCGCCTTATCAGTGCCCATCAGTGAAGGAGAAAAACTTATTTACAAAATTTTATAACAGAAACAAAAGCAAAACTTTTTTTTTTTTCAAAATTTTCGGTCTTTTTGTTTTATTTGTTTAACAAAAAATAAAAACCGCAGAGGTGATCAAATACCACCAAAAGAAAGCTCTATTTGCGGGAACAAAATGATAAAAATTCTGTTTGGGTACAGTGTTGCATAACCACGCAATTGTCATTTAAACAGGTATTAAAGTGGTTAAAAAAGAGGGGGGGGGCTTAAAAAAATTCTATTAGGAGCGTTTTAGCAGCGTTTTTGCTGAAAAAAAGCTCCAAGAGGCTCTACAGAAACAATATTTCTGCTCCTAGACACAGAAGCTGAAAAAATGCTAAATAGCCTAAAATAGTGTGCATGGAAACATAGGATAACGCTATTTAGCTTAAAAATAAGCGAATGACAGCTTCTAAGGAGCTTCAAAAAATGCTACTGTGCATGGAGTTGAAGTTCGTTTAAAGCCACCTGTCAAGAAAAAAGAAAATAAAAAAATAAAAAAAAGGAAGCCTATTTTTTTTATTTTTTAGTACAAGAAATATTGTTAGAGGGCAGGGACAGTTAACCCTTAGCACCGCATCCCTATTAAATAGGTTACAGAAAGAAGGGGGTTGGGGTACAAATACCCCTGGGACTTTTATGGTGCTTTTCAAAATTTAATTGGATCGATATAGAAAAATAAATCAAGAAAGAAAATAACACTGTATGCAAAATGCCAAACTGACTGTAAGTAATCTTTTGATTCAAAATCTTTAATAGTTTAAGAATATTACAAAACACCATTTAAAAACAAACACAGTTTTTACAATCACGGTCAATCATTGAAAAATTGAGTATTTAAAAATAGAAACCACTTTGCGATACCAATCTCAACATGTTTCGCTCAACACATGAGCTTCATCAGGAGTTTTTTGGTACAAGTGTGGCATACAAGCCCAAATAGGTTTGAAGATGAATAGTAGACAACTAGATTGTAAGTGTATATAAAGTTTTGTGGCTCAAGTACCAATCAATTAGATGCGTCTCAACCGCCTAGGACCTCCCAAAACCGTTTTTGGTCCACAGAGGGGCCCAAGTGTAGAGTAACTGACAGTGGCTCTGAGGCTGCAAGGGGAGGTATATGCCGCTCTCCCCTTCCGTACACATCCACCCCACCTCTCAGTTCATTGGGGCTGTTTATACGTGGATCTCCTGGTCTGACTCATAAGGGTTGTCAACTTGGAGTGCCACCTTGTGGTGAAATTGGAGCGTTTGCTCTCCCTTGTGTTTTTGTCTATACGGCTATTTTAGCCCTGAACATTCACTCCTTGATTCAACCTATGAGCTTTCAGTTACTCTACACTTGGGCCCCTCTGTGGACCAAAAACGGTTTTGGGAGGTCCTAGGCGGTTGAGACGCATCTAATTGATTGGTACTTGAGCCACAAAACTTTATATACACTTACAATCTAGTTGTCTACTATTCATCTTCAAACCTATTTGGGCTTGTATGCCACACTTGTACCAAAAAACTCCTGATGAAGCTCATGTGTTGAGCGAAACATGTTGAGATTGGTATCGCAAAGTGGTTTCTATTTTTAAATACTCAATTTTTCAATGATTGACCGTGATTGTAAAAACTGTGTTTGTTTTTAAATGGTGTTTTGTAATATTCTTAAACTATTAAAGATTTTGAATCAAAAGATTACTTAAAGTCAGTTTGGCATTTTGCATACAGTGTTATTTTCTTTCTTGATTTATTTTTCTATATCGATCCAATTAAATTTTGAAAAGCACCTTAAAAGTCCCAGGGGTATTTGTACCCCAACCCCCTTCTTTCTTTATTTTTTAGTAAATGAAATGTCCCTCTGTTTAACCCATTATTAACCCTTAATTTACTCTAATGAGCCTTAATTAACTAATTCTTCTTCTCCATTTAATTATTTTCCAGATTTTTTTTTTTTTTGTTCACTTCTAATTTTATAAACCATTTAAACTTTAAATATTTTTTATACCTTTCACATATATTTATTTACACGTTTCACATTGAAAAAAAGCGCAACATTTAAAAAAAAATAGAAATACATAAAAATTATTTCATTTTTAAAATAACTTTTCAATGTTTTGTACCATTGCAAACAGCTGAAGTGTAAACAAAACAGTTGCAGTAGGTAGTTGGTATCAGCGAGTACTAAAAAACAAAACAAAAAAAAAAACAAATTCATAGTTACTCGCTGCATCCCATATATATATATATATATAATTTTGTCCAGGGATGTGGTGCCTATCTTTTAGGGTGTTTTTTCCCATATTCGGAACCAAAACCATAAATCCCTAATATATACATACATATATACACATACAAATATAAACATACACATGCGTGTATGTGTATTTGAGCTTTGGGGTGCACACCTAATGCAACAGGCTGCTCACACCTATGTCTAAGGACTGTTACACGGCACTAAATTGTTTTGTTTTGGGGTTTAGATACGCTTTCACGGGACCAAAACTCACTGCACTCATTTGCATAAACTAATATGTGTTGCCATAACTCATGCTTTCCTGTGCTTTAACGTAACACGCCAGTGTGAATAGGACATTACGGTCTTTTTTAAGCAAATGGTTTTACCAAAACTATGTTTTTTTAATTAAATCTGCAAACTATAGAAATCTGTGTGGGAATTGTGGAAGTAAAGCTATAAAACAGGTCAGTTAGCAGCACTGCACATGATGTAGTTGTGGATTTTATGAGTTTTTCTCTTGCGGTTCATAAAGTCGGTTAAATCCACACAGCTGGTGGCAGCTGACAGCTAAACTGCTTCCTCGCTGCCCACCCTCCCTGCTTTGTCTTAAAAACCTCAACAGAACCTAGACCAACGCCGCCATCCGTTCAACACCTTCTAATGAAAGAACGTGAAAAGTCTTAAAAAATAACTGTTTTTTTACGCAGAAACGTCTTCTCTCCAACACTGGAGTCTCCTGTGCTCAACTGCCTGTTGTAATACAGATGTCTTATATGAGAATTTAATATACATTATAATAATATATTATGTAGCATGAAATTCCCCGAATGTGAAAATCTAATCATATTCTCATTATAATAATATATTATCTGAGCTTCCTCAGTGATTAACTGAACAATTATGGGCTTAAAGTGGAGCTTCACACTTTTTTTTCCCCCTCTTTAAATAATCCAGCTCCTTTTTCGCATCTTAAAAGTGGTTGTAAACCTCTGAAATGAAAAATGAATAAAGCATATCCACAGGGCTGTCTTTAAAGGCAGGGAAAAAGGGGCAACTGCCCTGGGTCCTGTCATTGTTATGGGGCCCAAAGCAGCTGCCTCATACTTGCCAACTCCCCCAGTTTAAATTCCCTTGAAGTTTAGTCCTGTGCTGTGTCCCGATATCTCAGTGTGAAGTGTTGCTACTAATGCTGCCCAGCTCTGCCCTATTGTGTACAGATGACTCACTTGCAGACCTTGCGTTTACCTGTAAATAGCCATGATTCATATGTAAATAGCGGCAGCATTTTTATGTAAATAACTGAGGCAGGCGGCATTTATATGTAAATAAAGGCGGCATTCATATGTATATCATGCCCCTCTGCAGTGAGGAGATGATGTGCTGTAACCTCTAGCAACCAATCAGTGAGCAGTATTACTGTACAGTAATCTCTAGCAACCAAACAAGCAGAATTCATGTGCTGTAACCTCTAGCAACCAGTCAGTAAGTGGTAATGATATGCTGTAACCTCTGGCAACCCATCACACATATTACAGCAAGACTATCTCTTTCTATATATATATATATATATATATATATATATATATATATATATATATATATATATATATATATATATATATATATATATATATATATATATGGGATATTATACTCATGTGGTAGGTGCCTTTCCATTGGGTGCCAGTCCAAACTGTATTTTGGAGTGTTTTGACATGTCAAATCGGCGGCAATTGCCGTCAATGGCATCGTCCTAATCGGTGTGACGTCGCACCGATTTCAAAAAGTAGTTTCTGTACTACTTTTTAAGATTTACAGAAATCCACACAGATGTCTCTGAAATTCGCGGCCGAAAATCGTGACTGATATGCGGGAGTGAAATCGCGCTGAACTCGCATGCTTCATTCCCGCAGTTCAGTGTGAATGGGCTTAGTTTCAGTGCACGACCCACTACTGGCCTCTGAAATGGGGTTCTCCTGACACCCAGATAGGAGCCCATCTGACCTCCTGGCTACAGGTTGGTGAACTTCTGACTCCTATCTGGGACCTTCTGCCCACCAACTCCTGGCTGGGGCTCCTCTGACGCCTGATTGAGACCTCCTGTCTCTAATATGGGTGTTGTCTCCAAACTGGGATCCCTTGCGCTATCCTCAGGCTTGAGTATAGAACGACACTGAACACCTGTGTACCCTGCAGGCACCTAGTAAAATCTAGACACAGGATTGAAGGTTCCGTCCCACCCAAAACACTTTAGAAGCTCCAGGCCCCAATCCAGGACTACAGAATCTGAGGAGAACCAACACCAAAGGTTTCTCCGCTAAGAAATGTTAGTCCGGAACGTCCCATTAACCCTAATGTGAATTCTGTGTCCTTTTCTCCTACATTTACACAGTGGCAGGGCCTTTCACTGTAGCAAAAAAAAAAAAAAAAAAAAAAATTATATATATATATATTTTTTTTTTTTTCCTTATAAATTTCTGAACACTTGGCAGCGCTGCATCAGACTCCACCTAAAGCTAAAATATAACTTTTTGGTGCACCGCTGATCCTTCAAATATTCTATCCTGTGCCTAATCGTAGTTGTGTTAAAAAAAAAAAAAAAAAAGCAACGTGTCAAAGCATATTCTTTGGTTAAACATCTGCCTCCCAGCCAAAATATGTCTAGTAACGTTTTGTACGGCAGTTCACCTCGTGTGTTGGTCAGAATGTGTCTATTCCATAACCAAGAGCAAGCCTGCTGTTCTGGATAAACAACGTATGTCAGGACACTGGCTGCTAGAAGCCTACAGCCACAGAAAATTCACCGAGCACAGAAGGCCTATGGGTGAACACGGTGACAGCCCTCATGTACTGGAGCATATGTAGTCTAACAGGATTACTTAGAGCACACAACTCTGGGCTCAAGGCTATGCGTCTTCAAACACTGACATTTTTTTTAGAACATACGTTATGAAAACAGTCATAGTTGGTTGAAACCCAACCTGCTTTTCACCAATCAGTGAACTGGCCCGAGCACAAAATTCAGTAGAGGCAAAGATCCTCGTGTAGGAGAACCACGGCTATAGCACAATGGACTCACAGTCAATCACCAATGACATATCTGAGGTGCTGCCATAATGGAGCCACACCACAGCCTCACATGGTGCTTAAAGGAAGGACTTTTCCTCTGGTAATGGGGCAAAACCAAATGCCCGGATCAAGCCTATATGATCTGGGGGTGCAGTAAAAAAGTCGGGGGGGGGGGGCATAATGTCAACACAATGTGTGAGTCATTGACAGTCTGTCACAGAGTGTCATGACCTGGGAAACACTTGTATGTATGAGGCCAGTGGTCTCCAAACTGCGGCCCTTTGCTTGCCTTTATCTGGCCCCTAGGGCACTATACCTCCCACTAATATAAGATATTATTCTGCCAACTGATACCAACAATGAGGCACCATTTTTACTACTGACACCAACAATGGGGCAGCATTTCTCCCACTGAAACCAATAATGGGGCACTATTCCTCCATATGATACCAATGATGAAACACTATTCCCCACTCCAATATCAAATGTGTCGAAAAGGTAAATTACCACTCTCGCTGGCTACAATCCGGGCCCCCTAAAGTGTGAGGGACAATAAACTGGCCCCTTGTTTGGAAAATTTGGAGACACCTGTATTAGGCCATCATTAGATTAGGGTGATTAAACATAACCCGAGCCCCCTTATAACAGATGTCCCTATCAGAGTGCCTCCTTACATCAGGGGCCCCATCAGAGTGCCTCCTTACATCAGGGGCCCCATCAGAGTGCCTCCTTACATCAGGGGCCCCATCAGAGTGCCTCCTTACATCAGGGGCCCCATCAGAGTGCCTCCTTACATCAGGGGCCCCATCAGAGTGCCTCCTTACATCAGGGGCCCCATCAGAGTGCCTCCTTACATCAGGGGCCCCATCAGAGTGCCTCCTTACATCAGGGGCCCCATCAGAGTGCCTCCTTACATCAGGGGCCCCATCAGAGTGCCTCCTTACATCAGGGGCCCCATCAGAGTGCCTCCTTACATCAGGGGCCCCATCAGAGTGCCTCCTTACATCAGGGGCCCCATCAGAGTGCCTCCTTACATCAGGGGCCCCATCAGAGTGCCTCCTTACATCAGGGGCCCCATCAGAGTGCCTCCTTACATCAGGGGCCCCATCAGAGTGCCTCCTTACATCAGGGGCCCCATCAGAGTGCCTCCTTACATCAGGGGCCCCATCAGAGTGCCTCCTTACATCAGGGGCCCCATCAGAGTGCCTCCTTACATCAGGGGCCCCATCAGAGTGCCTCCTTACATCAGGGGCCCCATCAGAGTGCCTCCTTACATCAGGGGCCCCATCAGAGTGCCTCCTTACATCAGGGGCCCCATCAGAGTGCCTCCTTACATCAGGGGCCCCATCAGAGTGCCTCCTTACATCAGGGGCCCCATCAGAGTGCCTCCTTACATCAGGGGCCCCATCAGAGTGCCTCCTTACATCAGGGGCCCCATCAGAGTGCCTCCTTACATCAGGGGCCCCATCAGAGAGCCTCCTTACATCAGGGGCCCCATCAGAGAGACTCCTTACATCAGGGTCCCCATCAGAGCGCCCCCTTACATCAGGGTCCCCATCAGAGCGCCCCCTTACATCAGGGTCCCCATCAGAGCGTCCCCTTACATCAGGGTCCCCATCAGAGCGCCCCCTTACATCAGGGTCCCCATCAAAGTGCCCCCTACATGGACTGTCCTCATCAGTGTGCCTCCCTACATCAACTGTCTGCAAGACTGGCTCATGGGATGTGTGAGTGTACACTCAGAGACCTGGGAGGGCACAACTAAAATCTGGGGGGAGGGGGGTAACGCCACCGCCCCCCCCCCCCCTCCAACACCCCCCTAGATCCGGCTCTGCCCAAGACCCTACGGCAAGGGGAACATGGTGATTGGCTTTTACAGTTGAGCCTTGTCTCCTCGGCATTTGTTCATTTGAGCATACAATTAGTTTTAAGCCGCCCATACATAGATCGAAATTCAGCCAGATGAGCAGTGACCAGCCAAACTTCGATCCATGTATGAGGTAGCATAAGCACACATCAAATGTGTGGGTGGAGGAATCAGCTCTTTCAGTCAACCCGCTGGTTGAATGAAAAAAAAAAAAAAAACACATTAAAATGGAAGAATAGTGTTCAGGCTGCCCTCAAACAGCTAACTAAAAATGGGCTTTAGCAATACTAAAAATGACTTGGTCCTTATCATTCAGGTGATATAATACCAAGAAGATAATAATCAATTGCAGAGACAACCATCCATGGTACTAATTTTGATTAAAACGAGAGATAATATTGAGGTCAAATGAAAGTGGAGCCCAACTGTATCTGAGCACCACAAATTAAAAACGCTATTTAAATTCATTTTTAATTTTCAAAGCAAACTCACCCATCCATCCATGTCTCAAATTTTATTTTTATTTTTTTTTTTGGGGGAAATCACTTTAAAAAACACCTCTAGCATTTCAAGACGCAGCCATCTTGAGTAAGAGCAGATGATTCATGTAGCATTAATTTCCTGGAATCCATATTCCCTTAGCCCAGGCAGGGTAGTATAGTGCGTTCCCTTCCAATGATACAAAGTAAAGGGTAATTAGCACTAGTATAAACTTTTGGATGTAATTATCTTTATCTATTTATCCCTTACTTATAGCATATGTTTGTATATTAAGATGAATTGTAGTAATATTTCTCTATTTATTTGCTATAGTGCAACACCCCACGTTATGGTCCTGAGGAAGATACGTATTAGGCGAAATGCTTTGACTGGTGGATTTGGACCAACATACCTTTACCTACTCTGTATAGTTTATTGTATATAGGTGATTCTGCTTTGGTCCATTTGGGGGTATTTATTGCACCAGGCCCATATATGGAGCACTAGTGACTATTTTATATGTGTATATGCACATATGTTTTTATCATAGATTATAAAAAAATAAAGGATTTTGTCTTATGTACAAAATGTTTTGGCTCATGCCAGAGACATTAAAGTCCAGCTTTGTACTATGTTTCTTCCCATATACTTTTGCCACTATGGATGTGGCACAGTGGAGGTCATAGCGCTCTCTCTAGTAATTACAGAGAGGAATCAGCCCGCATCCAGCACCACCCCATACACTAGTGTCCTGAAAATGTTACCTTGCCCCATAGTGTCATCCAGAGCTTACTGCCAGATACATTATCATCCAATGTGCTCAATCTTTCGCTTCAATTCCACTACATGTCAGTCACACTGTAATGGACCACATTTATGTAATAACTAGTGAGAGTGTATCCATTTATTGAGCGGGGTGAAGTCAGACATCCCAATGGTTCCAATAACTTCTAACAATATGACCATGCTGTGATGATTAGCGGTAAAGCAGTATGTAACATGGAGAACGGAGTTTATAGTAGAATGGAGTTGAGAATGTAACGTACTGCCTAGCTTACAGATTGCGCAAGTTTGGAGTACAGCACAATTTATATATATAGGTCATCGCACCAAGAGCCCCTATACACTCAGCACGCCTTAACATGTACCCCTATACACTGAGCACATCTTATTATACTTACCTATACACGCAAAGAACCTACACCATCTTCTACACACCCCACAATGCACCTCTAAATACTCAGAATACAGCATTATGCTGCCGTATAAATTCGTATATCCCATCTAGGGTTGCCACCTGTCCAGAATTCACATGGACAGTCTGGGTTTTGAATCACGTGTCTCGGTTTCAGTCTACCTACACATTATTCAGACTGGGCTGTGGCTGCCCAAACCGAGATAGTCGCACACAATTCTGTTGCCGTCCAGGAGCTGCAGGTTGCTGTCTAGGGGCAGGTTCGGCATCCCTGGAGGGTGGGGCGATGAGGTCAGCAAGAACGGTTTGGCCATACCCACTGCTCACTGCAGCATGCATAGTTACTACTCTCCTTGGGGCACCCAAAAGGCGTCCCCAGGTCTTTTACTATCCTATAGTGCAGGGATATGCAATTAGTGGACCTCCAGCTGTTGCAAAACTACAAGTCCCATCATGCCTCTGCCTCTGGGTGTCATGCTTGTGGCTGTCAGTCTTGCAATGCCTCATGGGAAATGTAGTTCTGCAATAGCTGGAGGTCCGCTAATTGCATATCCCTGCTATAGTGTATACTAGGGGAAAACAAATTGGCCCGGTGTGTCAGAAACCATGAAATCAGGCCGAGATAGAAGTACAGTTAAATCACACTTGTTTATTAATAAAAGTAAAAAGAACAAACGTAGTCAAAACATAGCCAAAGTTCAGTAACCGGAACGGATAGTCAGCCAAGCCAGAAGTCAGGGATCAATTGAGTGGAACAGCAAGCAGGATCTGGAGCCAGAAGGGATGTCAGCAAAGCAAGTCTTGTACAGGATCGCAGGAGATAGTTTCTGTGATGTTGACCAAGGAGAAGGCAGAGATCCACTGGGCTGAACGGCTTAAGTAGGCAGGACTGACGAGCAGGATATCATCAACAGCTGAGTAACTGTGGAGAGATAGGAGCTGGCAATTAGCCAACAGCTGAGCAGAAGGAAGGGCTGAGCCCAGCCCTGACACTGTGTCGCTAAAGTGTTCGGGTTTGGCTTAAAGTAAAGGTGGCAACCCTAATCCCATCACGCAGCTATCCAGTACACCAGGGGGGTCTTCAAACTTTTCAAACAAAGGGCCAGTTTATTGTACCTCAGACTTATGGGGGATTGGAGGGGGGGGGGGAATTTTGGCCAGTGGAGGTAGAATATGTCTCAGGGTTGGTGGTCAGTAAGAGATGGAGGTGAGCATCTTTATTGGTATTACTGGAAGGAATAGTGTGACATTGTCAGTGTCATTGGGAGGAATAGTGCCCCAAGGCCGAGGGCCACAAAAAAGTCTAGCAAATGACCGTAGTTTGAAGACTTCTTCAGTATAGCAACTATGCACCTGTATACACTTGACACACCCCACCAAGATCGCCCTATACACTCAGTGTGTGTGTGTGTGTGTGTGTGTGTGTGTGTGTGTGTGTGTGTGTGTATGTATGTATGTATGTATGTATGTATGTATGATATATATATATATATATATATATATATATATATATATATATATATATATATATATATATATATATATATATATATATATTCAGCACATCCCATTATGCTACACTTAACTTAGCATCCCCTGCCAAGCATCCAGTACACCCCACCATGCATTTAAACAATATAGTGGTAACATTTCTCCACCCCAGTCTGCTGATTGGTCAGTAAAAGAGCAGATGTAGACTGATCAGATCAGAAGCTCATTCCAAAATGTTTCGTTTTAAGAATATTTGTTTGATTTTTGAATTATTAGTAGGGTCCAGAACTCCACCAAGGCTGTAGGAGGGCACCTTCGTGTTACCAGTCTGTGATAACATGACATGTCCATTTAGCAGGTATATATGCAAGTCAGGCTTTTGCTGCATACCTTATGCCAGGTTTTTGAGAACTGCAATGACAAGTACACTTTAGATCGCCAAGTTTCTTCTGCATATGCTGTGGTCTGTTGGCGCTGCATGATTTACTGGGTTAAAAGCTGCTTAGAAAGGTTCTTTTATTCTCTTTACCCAACCAAAATAGACTCCAGATGCCTCGCTTTGTAATCAGTGTCTCTTACAATTTAAAAAAGGCACAAAAACCGGCACCATGTCAAAGACCCGTGTGCAAGCACACATACACTAGATTGTCAAAAGTATTGGGATGCCTGCCTTTGCACGCACATGAACTTTAATGGCGTCTTAGTCCATAGGGTTCAATATTGAGTTGGCCCACCCTTTTCAGCTATAACAACTTCAACTCTTCTGAGAGGGCCGTCCACAAGGTTTAGGAGGGTGTCTATGGGAATGTTTGACCATTCTTCCAGATTGTAAGCTCTAACGAGCCCTCTAAACCCTCCTGTATTAATTTGTATTGTAAACTGTACTGTCTGCCCCCATGTTGTAAAGCGCTGCGCAAACTGTTGGCGCTATATAAATCCTGTATAATAATTCTTCCAGACGTGCATTTGTGAGGTCAGGCACTGATGTGGACGAGAAGGCCTGGCTCGCAGACTCTACTCGAAGTCATCCGAAAGGTGTTCTATCTGATGGAGATCAGGACTCTGTGCAGGCCAGTCAAGTTCCTCCACCTCAAACTTGCTCATCCATGTCTTTATGGACCTTGCAACAAGAAGGGGCCATCCCCAAACTGCTCCCACAAAGTTGAGCGCATAAAATTTCCAAAATGTCTTGGTATGCTGATGCCTTACGAGTTCCCTTCACTGGAACTAAGGGGCCAAGCCCAACCCCTGAAAAACAACCCCACACCATAATCCCCCCTCCACCAAATGAATTGGACCAGTGCACAAAGCAAGGTCCATAAAGACATGGATAAGCGAGTTTGGGGTGGAGGAACTTGACTGGCCTGCCCAGAGTCCTGACCTCAACCTGATACAACACCTTTGGGATGAATTAGTGTGGAGACTGCGAGCCAGGACTTCTCGTCCACATCAGTGCCTGACCTCACAAATGCGCTCCTGGAAGAATAGTCAAACATTCCCAAAGACACCCTCCTAAACCTTGTGGACGGCCTTCCCAGAAGAGTTGAAGCTGTTATAGCTGCAAAAGGTGGGCCAACTCAATATTGAACCCTACGGACTAAGACTGGGATGTCATTAAAGTGCAAATGGGTGTAAAGGCAGGCGTCCCAATACTTTTGCTAATATAGTTTAGCTTTAGACTGTACAATGCAGTGCATAGCTCACAAAATCTTTGTTACCTTTGTAGCACCCTCTACCATAGGTAGGTGCTAGCATAGGATTTTTGCTAGGGAAACTCATCACAGGTAAATTTAGGCAGGCCTATGCTTTAAGCTAGGCCTGTCTGTTTTGATCTGGGGGGCTGGGCGTGGTCAGAGTAGCAGGGGGTGTAACCACCTATGCTCTAGTTCTGAGGCGCCTCCCCTGTATACCAGAGGTGAGACAGTGAAGACATTCCCCGTCTATCTATCCCTCCTAACACTTTTTTTCCCCCCAATTGTCATCCGATTATTTAAAAAAAAAAGAATTGAACATTGTTTCAGTGGCTTATATTATTTAAGTGATGGTTTACATACAAAATGCATCAAAATCAACAGGTATTTTTTGCACTTATTGAACAGATAAAACAAAATCCTTTCACTGGTATATTTTACAGACTAAAGCCTCGTACACACGCTTAGATTTTTGGACGACCGAACATTCGTTTTTTTGTGGCATGCTAGTGTCGAAAGTGAAGAGGTTACTCACAGAACGAAAATTTTTGTACGACAGAATACAACGTCAGAAGTGACGTAATGTGTTGAATAGTTTTGTATGTGTTCTTTCATTTGAGCATGCGTAGTCTTGCCCTTATGATTTTTTTTTGTACGAAAAAATAAAAATAAAAAAAACCCCCCAAAAAAAAAAAAAATCGGACGTTGAGTTCACATTCGACAAAAATTTTTACAGTCTGCACATCCAGCTTTTGTCTGACGAAAAAGCAAAAAGCAGCTGTCGAAAGCACCGTACTAACGATCCGAAAATCGTCAGACAGCTTGCCGTACGAATTGTTCCGATCAGAGTTTCGTATCGTGTGTATGGGGCCTTACAGCTGGCCATATGAATCAAAGTCCATCCAATCCATCAGGAACCGGCTGAATTTCGGTCCATCTATGACCATTTCTGTTCATGAGAAGTCAATCCATCAATTGACTTCTAATGAATGGCCCTGCTGGAAAATATCTATTCGATCAGCACTTGCAGCCAATCAGCGCTGATTAGTGTATTCAGATGGCGGGGGCAGTCCCACTGTCAAAATACAATGGGCCAGGACCCGGGTCTGACCCTGTAACCTCTGCAGAGTCTGGTGGTGCCTCTTCTGGCTGAGCCGCCTGGGATTCTGGACAGCTCCCTGGAAACCTTCCTGGAACATTCCTTGCCTTGAACCATTTTCTCCTCCCATTAATAATTATTTAAGCCTTGCATTTGTACTTCCTGTTTGCCAAATTACTGTGCTCCCTCCAGCCAATAACTGATTCTGGTCAGTCCTGCCGCCGTCTGCATCTTTGCTACCACTTGTTACCAACCTTTGGCTTGCTCCTCGCCTACAATTCTGCTTGATCCCAACCTACAACCTCTCGTTTCTGACCTCTGCTTGTTTACTGACTACACTTGGGCTTATCCCTACCTACGATATCTGCTACTGGACCACGGGCTTGCTCACCTCCCGGTGGGGCAATCCTGAGGACCACGACCTGGTACTAACCACGCAGCAAAACCCATCGCCAACATCAGGAGCTCTGGTGAACAGCGGTTAAAGTTTAGACTCCGCACCTCAGGTGTGCCAAAGTCATTTGCCAGGATGACCTGCTCTGTATACGAAATGTGGGATGGGGGAAAGGAGGGAAAACAGTGCAAATACAGTATTAGTTAACGATCAGTACAATAGCTGATCGTGGTCTGACCAACCACCGAGTGTGGTGTTATTGCTTTAACTAGAGAATGCGGTACTATAATTCGAGAGGCAGGGAAGGGGGGAATGGGGGACGGGGATACTCGTTATATAGAATATCGAGGGAAAAAAGTAGTTATTACAGCAATAGTTGGTCAAGAGTGGTGGTATCAAAAATTATCAGTTTAATAAATAGAAAATCAATGAAACATACTGAGGCTATCAATAGGAACATACATCTTGTTAATACAGTAATTCGTGAATACAGAAATAAGACTAAAGACAAGACAACATAAAGACATAGGACACACAAACCAGCACCGACACAGTCCGGACTTAATATGGCGGTCAGCAGCGATGTGATTCAATCAAATCTCTGCAATGACGCAATGGTGTTGCAGACGAGTGGATGAAAATCCATGCGTGTCAATTTAAATGGGTATGCTGCTGAGCATCATATGACTAGGGAACATGGGGGGCAGAGGGGCATGGGTGGAGAGGGTGGCCGGGAGTAAACACCAGGCAGGCCGTGGGTTATATGCTAGCCATGGAGATAAGGTATAGGATTACAAAAGTCCGCAGCAATGAAGTTAAGAGTGCTTCCAAAGTGAGTCATAAAGTGCAGGTGTCACAGTTCGGTCAGATTTACTTCATTATTATAAGTGGATAAGGTAGCAGTCCCTTGTATGTAGTGTCATTCACTAATGCTATTCATTTGGTGCAATGAAGTGTCACGTACCGTGATTCAATCTGTTAGTAACAGTAGTGGGAGCACTGTACCTCAATATGCTGATAGTAAAAGGCATCATTTCAAGACTGCTTGGGATGTTCATACATTACCATCCATAGATAGTAGGGAGCGCTGATCAAGGATCAATGGCCAGATGATGATGATGAAGTCAGAGTGACTTGGGTGTCGGTAGGATTCCTCCCGCTGGGAGTAGCCGACACGCGGAAATGGCAGTCCTCGTCCAGTGTGGAAATGCTTTCCAAAGATACCTTTCAGGCATAAAGTAGTCTGGACAAGCTCACTTCTGTGTTAGAGATTCCTTCCGTTTCTCGAGCTCTTGAACGGACTTGTAGCCGTGTTGGTGTGGGTCCCGGCAGTTCAGTTATGCTGTGCAGCCATTCGTCCCTCTCTGCTCAGCCAGCTCCGTGGACCGCGGCAATGCCGTTGATGACGTCAACGCGTTTCGCTTGAGCTTATTGGCGTAGCTTCTTCATGGACGTATATATGCTCTGTACCTAATCAACTGATCCAGCTACTGCTATAGCTACTAGTCTCCAAGCCTGACCCATGATGGTGACACAATGACACAGCAGGGAGACCTTCCCAACCACCTCGAATGTGTGGATGGGGAAATCGGTCCAGTTTGTTTTAATCAGCCAGCTGGCTGAACGAAAAAACCTGAGCCATGTATGGACAGCTTAATGGTCCTTGCATGCAGTGCCGATATATTAATGGCAAAAAATAAATAAATAAATATGGTCCGTATAGTGTGAGCGTTTACACGTGTATAGACGCTTAAATGCCCATTACATTTTAAAGCAGTGTCAAACCCAAAAGCAAACATTTTTTATATTGCAGCTTACCAATTCTTAGATGGGATATAGAGCTGGGTGATTTTCTCCAAAAAAAAAAAAAAAAAAAAAAAAAAAAAAAAAAAAAACAACTCTATTCACGATTCGAATAGTTTTATTTATTTATTTTTTTTTGATAGACAACTCCTCAGGACCGGCGCGGTGTCAGTGCCGGTCCTGGATAAAAAAAAAAAAAAATCTAAGATCGATTTGCTGAAAATTTAAATTGATTTGACCTCCCAACTCGACTCAAGATTCAAATCGATTTTTTCCCCAGCCCACTGGCAAGGGTAGTTAAAATGATCCGCTTTTATTTATTCATGTAAAACCTTTATGCCAAAAAAAAAAAAAATGTTTGCTGTAACGGATTATAAAGTGTGAGCTGGAGTTTGGCTTTGGTTAGTGTATTTAAATCTGCTAGTATATTTACCACTACCCTCCCCCCCAGAATGAAAATGCCTCCTATGCTCGTTCCTCCAGAGTATATACAGAGTATATACAGGAGGTGGCTAGATCACCAGGTGAAACCAGAGGGAAAAAAAAGTCAAAGAAAAAGAATGCAGCCACCACATCTAATGATTCTAATGACCGATAAGCTGCGATATAATAAAATTTTAGTTTTGGGTTTATTACCCGCTTGACATGACCTTTTTTGCTTTTTCTGCACGGACAAAGGAAAGGGTCACTCCAAAGCACGCTGGGGCTTGTAGTTTTAGAACTGCTATTTAATGTACTGTCCAGTTTTGCTTCATTCTACAAACCCCTATAAAATGTGCTCGGCATTTATTCCAACGTCGAATGGTTCAAAATCCAGACATTTTATAAGATAATATTTTGGACACAGCTTCATAATTCAGCAAGATAAATCCAAATCTTACTGCCCAGACGTTGCTAGATGCCAAAATGTATTCTTACGATTGTCTTTTTTTTTAAAACTGAAGCCAGATAAAAAATAAAATTATGAAGCCCAAAAGTAGACGGAGTACTTATGTTGGACATTTTAGGCCAACATATTAGAATTAAAAAAGGGACACTAATGAGAGGGTCATGAAGGCTGCCATTGGTGAACTCTCCTTTGGGAATGATAGTTCCCTGGCTAGTTGTCATGTTTATGCTCCAATGCCCTGGAACAGGTATTAAAAAAAAAAAACAAAGGTCGACACAGTCACCAACGCAACTTTTACAGTATCTCACAAAAGTGAGTACACCCTCACATTTTTATTGTATCTTCATGTGACAACACTGAAGAAATGACACTTTGCTACAATGTAAAGTAGTGAGTGTACAGCTTGTATAACAGTGTAAATTTGCTGTCCCCTCAAAATAACTCAACACACAGCCATTAATGTCTAAACCGCTGGTAACAAAAGTGAGTACACCCCTAAGTGAAAATGTCCAAATTGGGCCCAAAGTGTCAATATTTTGTGTGGCCACCATTATTTTCCAGCACTGCCTTAACCCTCTTGGGCATGGAGTTCACCAGAGCTTTACAGGTTGCCACTGGAGTCCTCTTCCACTCCTCCATGATGACATCACGGAGTTGGTGGATGTTAGAGACCTTGCGCTCCTCCATCTTCCATTTGAGGATGCCCCACAGATGCTCAATAGGGTTTAGGTCTGGAGACATGCTTGGCCAGTACATCACCTTTACCCTCAACTTCTTTAGCAAGGCAGTGGTCATCTTGGAGGTGTGTTTTGGGTCATTATGCTGGAATACTGCCCTGCGGCCCAGTCTCTGAAGGGAGGGGATCATGCTCTGCTTCAGTATGTCACAATACATGTTGGCATTCATGGTTTCCTCAATGAACTGTAGCTCCCCAGTTACGGCAGCACTCATGTAGCCCCAGACCATGACACTCCAACCACCATGCTTGACTGTAGGCAAGACACACTTGTCTTTGTACTCCTCACCTGGTTGCTGCCACACATGCTTACTGAGGAAGGCCTGTGATTGGCCGATACACGTCTAGAAGGGAAGTGCTGATAGTGATGTCCAGCCAGGCACAGTTAATGTGGACACTGTGGTGGTGCTACTCTGGAGGTGATTTTAAAAGTTTTTATCTTGTAAGTGCAACTTGTCTGTTTGGGGGCTTTGAATAAATTTGTATACGGAGAACACTATGGTCTCTATACTTATTATTTACATGTCCTGAACTCATGGAATCTTCAGCCAAGCTGGAAGGCGATTTTCTTTGGATATTAATGAGCTGAGTTACCATAAAGAAAAGAGCCATCTGGATTACCTACCATTGATTGGGAAGAGGAAGTGAGAGCAAAGCGCTCATGGGGAGATCCGCATATGCGTTTTGACTCATCTGGGAGGCCCTCACTGCTGAGCCTGGAGACCTGCTGATTATTAGATGGTCGATCGTTTCATGGAAAGTCATCATCTCTGGTTGATCTGAGTCCAACTTGGCCCGTAGGGGCCGCTACTACAGGTGAGAGGCTAGGGGAACAGGTGGCGCACCTCGGATGGGGATCGGATGAAGCGGACATTGATCATTTTTTGCACTTTGCACTTTCTTCACTTATGAACTGTTTCTTGAAGATATTGTACATATTTATTTTGTTGGTCTCATTATCACTGTGAACTGGGACTGGATGAAGTGGACATCATTTTTTTGCACTTTGCACTTTTCTCACACAACTAACTGATTTGAAGATATATTTTATTTATTGCAACTTATCAATTGTTTGAGATTTATTTATTCACAGCAATTTATCAGTTATTTTCTAAAGACACTCATTAGTCGTTTACCGTACTGTTTTGATTAGCTTGTACTCATTCTGCACGTTATGGTTTAGTATTGTTTGTGATTACTGTTTTTTTTATTTGTTATCACCGCATGGTGATTGGATATGCACATCTAGTATTAGTTTGAATTATTATAGATTTGATTTTTTATTGATTAGCTTTGTTAGCGCCACATAATTTTTTTTATATTTTTATTTTTTGCTGTGTGGGAACACTTATATGTTGGCAGCTTCTTTTTTACCTTAGCAATTTATATGTGGTTTTGCGCATTAGTTTACCTCCACTTTTAGCCCCACACGCTTGACACCATCTGAACCAATTAAGTTTATCATGGTCTCATCAGACCAAAAGGACATGGTTCCAGTAATCCATGTCCTTAATCTGCTTGTCTTCAAACTGTTTGCGGGCTTTCTTGTGCATCATCTTTAGAGGAGGCTTCCTTCTGGGGGGACAGCCATTCAGATCAATTTGATGCAGTGTGCGGCGTATGGTCTGAGCACTGACAGGCTGACCCCCCACCCCTTCAACCTCTGCAGCAATACTGACAGCAATCATACGTCTAATTCCCAAAGACAACCTCTGGATATGACGCTAAGCACGTGCACTCAACTTCTTTGGTCGACCATGGCGAGGCCTGTTCTGAGTGGAACCTGTCCTGGTAAACAGCTGTATGGTCTTGGCCACCGTGGTGCAGCTCAGTTTCAGGGTCTTGGCAATCTTCTTATAGCCTAGGCCAGTGATGGCGAACCTTGGCACCCCAGATGTTTTAGAACTACATTTCCAATGATGCTCAACTACACTGCAGTGTGCATGAGCATCATGGGAAATGTAGTTCCAAAACATCTGGGGGGCCAAGGTTCACGATCACTGGCCTAGGCCATCTTTATGTAGAGCAACAATTCTTTTTTTCAGATCCTCAGAGAGTTATTTGCCATGAGGTGCCATGTTGAACTTCCAGTGACCAGTATGAGAGAGTGAGAGTGATAACACAACATTTAACACACCTGCTCCCCATTCACACCTGAGACCTTGTAACGCCAACGAGTCACATGACCCTAAGGAGGGAAAATGGCTAATTGGGCCCCATTTTGACATTTTCACTTAGGGGTGTACTCACTTTTGTTGCCAGCCGTTTAGACATTAATGGCTGTGTGTTGAGTTATTTTGAGGGGACAGCAAATTTACACTGTTATACAAGCTGTACACTCACTACTTTACATTGTAGCAAAGTGTCATTTCTTCTGTGTTGTCGCATGAAAAGGTATAATAAAATATTTTCAAAAATGTGAGAGGTGTACTCACTTTTGTGAGATACTGTAAGTCAGTATTAGCAGCAACATGAAAACAAAATTCATGCCTGTGTTCTATCAAGATAGCCGATTCATTGAGATCTCCAATCAAGTCACTTCCGATTACTGTAAAGCATCAGTAATTGGAGATTCAGACGACTTGCTGTTTTGACACAACACCGGCAACTGTGTAAATTTTTGTTTATTAAAAATCTTACAAACATAATAAAAACATATTTATATATATATATATATATATATATATATATATATATATATATATATATATATATATATATATATATATATATATATATATAGCCAGACATAAGACCCGCAGAAGTGATCAAATACCACCAAAGGAAAGCGCTATTTGTGTGTATAATGAATATAAAAATATCTATCTATATCTAGCTATATCACATCAGCATTGCAAAAACATAAAGAAAACTAAATATACCAACCTAAACAAAGTCACCATAACCTCCGCCTAAAACACCCTCAGCTGTACGTCAGCACTTTAAACAACTATGGCAAGCGCGTGCACCCGCTGCACGGTGGGGGAGCTGATGCACGTGGCTGGCGGTCACCTGGGATTGCTCCACAGAGAGGCAGATCGGGGATCTGTCAATGTAAAAAGAGAGAGAGAGAGAGAGAGAGAGAGAGAGAGAGAGAGAGAGAGAGAGAGAGAGAGAGAGAGAGAGAGAGAGAGAGAGAGAGAGAGAGAGAGAGAGAGAGAAAATATATATCTCGATAGAGAGAGAGAGAGAGAGAGAGAAAATATATATCTCGATAGAGATAGAGATAGAGAGAGAAAATATATATCTCGATAGAGATAGAGATAGAGAGAGAAAATATATATCTCGATAGAGATAGAGATAGAGATAGAGAGAGAAAATATATATCTCGATAGAGATAGAGATAGAGATAGAGAGAGAAAATATATATCTCGATAGAGATAGAGATAGAGAGAGAAAATATATATCTCGATAGAGATAGAGATAGAGATAGAGAGAGAAAATATATATCTCGATAGAGATAGAGAGAGAAAATATATATCTCGATAGAGATAGAGAGAGAAAATATATATCTCGATAGAGATAGAGAGAGAAAATATATATCTCGATAGAGATAGAGAGAGAAAATATATATCTCGATAGAGATAGAGAGAGAAAATATATATCTCGATAGAGATAGAGAGAGAAAATATATATCTCGATAGAGATAGAGAGAGAAAATATATATCTCGATAGAGATAGAGAGAGAAAGAGATAGAGATAGAGATAGAGAGAGAAAATATATATCTCGATAGAGATAGAGAGAGAAAATATATATCTCGATAGAGATAGAGAGAGAAAATATATATCTCGATAGAGATAGAGAGAGAAAGAGATAGAGATAGAGATAGAGAGAGAAAATATATATCTCGATAGAGATAGAGAGAGAAAATATATATCTCGATAGAGATAGAGAGAGAAAATATATATCTCGATAGAGATAGAGAGAGAAAATATATATCTCGATAGAGATAGAGAGAGAAAATATATATCTCGATAGAGATAGAGAGAGAAAATATATATCTCGATAGAGATAGAGAGAGAAAATATATATCTCGATAGAGATAGAGAGAGAAAATATATATCTCGATAGAGATAGAGAGAGAAAATATATATCTCGATAGAGATAGAGAGAGAAAATATATATCTCGATAGAGATAGAGAGAGAAAATATATATCTCGATAGAGAGATAGAGAGAGAAAATATATATCTCGATAGAGATAGAGAGAGAAAATATATATCTCGATAGAGATAGAGAGAGAAAATATATATCTCGATAGAGATAGAGAGAGAAAATATATATCTCGATAGAGATAGAGATAGAGATAGAGATAGAGATATATACACACATACATATATATATATATATATATATATATATATATATATATATATATATATATATATATATATATATATATATATATATATATATATATATATATATATACACACATATATACACACACACATACATACATACATACATACATACACATACAGAGGCGGCTCTTTAATTAGGTAAATTAGGCGATCGCTTAAGGCCTCGCGCTTACAGGGGCCTCGCGACCGCCCAATTTGCCTACTGAAGGAAGGAGAGCACTGGCGTAACGTGGGCAGCCGGTGGACACGCGCTGTCCCTGGGTCTGATGCCATAGCCAGCTGCAGGTGTAGGTACACTACTGGCAGCGCAGCGCTGCCTGCCTGCACTGAACAGTGAGGGGGATTGCTGCAGCGGGGAACAATTACAGGAACCATGCCCCGTATCTGTGTCCGTCCAGCAGCTGAAAGCTCTAAGACCCCCCCCCCCCCCTCACCGCTGGACGCTGGTTGGACACAGATACAAGGCAAGGCACCATGGTTCCTGAATCCCCGACAGCCTCGTCTCGGTCAAAGCCTCATGTCAGGCGGAGTTTTCTTCTCTGCCGACACATCACATCAAGTGCTCGTGCTGATACAGAGAACAGGACCTGCGGGTGGAGGTAGCAGGACTCGGGAGCCCTGGAAGAAGTACACGTACCACGGTGAGTAGAGGGCTGTGTATGATAGAGGCGGAGGCTGGGCGGGACTATGGGACGCATGTCTATGGAGGAGGAGCACTTATTGTGAGGCTGGAGGTGAAAGCATCGTATATCAGTCCCACTTGCAGTGTAGGTGAGATCACATGTGTCTGGATGGCAGGAGGAGGAGCTCAGAACACCCTGATATTTATCTGCAATCAGTGGTGGCTGGTGTTTTCTTTGGGAGGGCGCGGCAAATAGCCCACCCCCGCCAGGTCGCGGACGGCACAGAGACCCCCCAGGTCACGGGCGGCACCCCCCCGTCGGTCAGGGCCCGCACTTACCCCATCTAGCGAGCAACTCATCCCGCTGTTCCCCAGTGTCTCCTCCCTCCTCTTCCTGGCAGCCAATCGGATCTCGGTTGGAGAGGACAGGCCCAAGCATTCTACAACAGTGGCTGATAAAGATTTGAATAATGGAGCGCCCAAGGTTTAGGGGTTCAAAAGGTATGTGACCTTAAAACTGCCAACAACAGATGGGACATGGGAACCTGTGGGTGATGTCACCGCTCCAGGCTTCACCATCTATTGCCAAGCGCTCTCTCCTCTCCCCTCCCCTGCAGCCACCAATGACTGACACAGGGAATCATGTGACCAGACCAGAGCTAAAAGTCCACGGGTTAGGGGGCGCAAATTACTTGCCTTGCCCCAGGCGCTGACAACCCATGCTATGCCACTGGTGGGGAGAGCCCAGCATTGGGAAGAAGGGTGGCGCTGCCACCTTGAGCTGTCAATATTATCTCTTTGTGACGCTCACAAATAGCGATCGGCTGACAAGACCCACCCAGCAGAGAGCAGAGCACAGCCTGGGAAAGGGAGGGACGGTCTGAGTGAGCTCAATGGTGTGATATGATCCAATACCATACTGGAATCCTTGAGGACAGGCCATGGATGGATTGCCATCAGTTCATTTTACACTGTACATTGCAATGTAGTATTACATTTTTATTGCTTTAATTATTCTTCCCATTATAGGCATAAGAGGGCCTCATGTCTAATTTTTGCCTAAGGCCTCACAAAGCCTAGAGCCGCCCCTGTATATATCTATAGATATCTATATCTCTATCTATCTATAATAAATCTATTTCCCATTTTGTAGACGCTATAACTTTTGTGCAAACCAATCAATATATTGTAGAAAATAATGTAGAATACATATTGGCCCAAACTGATGAAGAAATTATTTTTTTTGGATATTTATTATTATAGTAAAAAAAAAAGTTTTTTTTTCAAAATTGTCGGTCTTTTTTTGTTTATTAGCGCCAAACATAAGAACCGCAGAGGTGATCAAATACCACCAAAGGAAAGCGCTATTTGTGGGGAAAAAAGGATGTCAATTTTGTTTGGGTACAGCGACCACGCAATTGTCAGTTAAACCAACACAGTGCAGGATCGCAAAAAAATGGCCTGGTCATTAAGGGGGAAAGTCTTCCGGTCCTTAAGTGGTTAACATTACACTGCCCTTCACAATGCACACCAGTGTGCATGCCCTAAACAAATCCATGTGAGTTTGTGTAAATGAACCCCTAAAGGTGACCTGGCAGGGCATGCTGGGAAATCATCATGGCTTGCCCCCAGATCTGGCTCTAACGTGATGCTGAGATGTATGTCAGTGAAAGAGCCGATAAAAGCACACAAAAGATTCCCTTCCATCAGTGAACTGAAACACTGCACTGGGAGGGCCAAGTTTTAATGATTTCCCTCTGCTACTACAAACGTCTGACTCCGGGAGTACTGGATCAAAGTCTTCCCTCCCTCGCCCTCACTCTGCAAGAGCGCATGTGACTCCAGCAGCTCAATGCTGGAGAATGTTGTTAGGGACAAACTCTGCATTGCAGTTACAGCTTCACAGGGTCAAACTGGGGTATGCACAGCCCAGTCATAAATCAAGATGAAAGGCCTCAATGTCTCCAAGTGAGGACATTTTATACAGGACAAATAGTCAACCCCATGAATACGCAGAAATATGGAAATGAATGAAGGCTGCTTACAAATGTTTGAGAATTTCATCATAGAACCAATAAATAAATAAAAGATACACACATTTATGCAATTAAAATTGGCCACAGCCCTTTATTAGTTGTAGCAGGGCATTTCCTTGCCAGGATCCAGGTCTAATAAACAGCCAGTTCACTAATGAGTCAGCTGTGTTCTGGGCTTTAAAGTGGAGTTCCACCCAAAAATGGAACTTCCACTTTTTGGATTCCTCCCCCCCCCTCCGGTGTCACATTCGGCACCTTTCAGGAGGGAGGAGGGAGCAGATACCTGTCTAATACAGGTATTTGCTCCCACTTCCTGGCATAGATCACCGCGGAGCTTGCGGTGACCTACGCCACTTCTGGCGCCTACGCTCTCCCCCACCGCTGTGTTCTGTGAGACACAGAACACAGCAGGGACCCGAGAGGACGCGCAGCGCGACTCGCGCATGCGCAGTAGGGAACCAGGAAGTGAAGCCGCACGGCTTCACTTCCTTATTCCCTTACCGAGGATGGCGGCAGCAGCAGCCGAAAGCCAAAAGACGGATCGGCTTCGGCTGCCGACATCGCGGGCTTCCTGGACAGGTAAGTGTATATATATTTAAAGTCAGCAGCTGCGGTATTTGTTTTTTTTTCAGCAAACCTCCGCTTTAAGTAAATCACCAGACCAAGGCTCTAGGCTCCCAGTTGGAGCCGACTCCACCCTGCAGACAGGAGGTCTGGGTATCGGAGTCAGTAGGGCTTCACCTAGGAGAGAGAGGCGGGAGCCGGTGTAGCACAAAGCACTGTACGCACGGAGGGGCTGAGCATCCGGTCTGTGGGAGACAGACCAAGGCCCTAAAGTGTAAGGCCTGAGCTGGAGAGCTGCGTTCACAAGACAGGAGGGCTGAAAATCGTTTACTTTGGTAGCAGGACTGTAAAGGCTCTTTCACACGTGCGGACCGTTCAGATCCACCTGTCCGTTTTTTCAGCGGATCTGAATGGTGGCTCCATACACCTCTATGGATCGACGGATGTCAGCGGTGACATGTCAGCTGACATCCGATCCGATCTGCAAAATCCAGACAGATTGAGAACCCTATTTTCCATCCGTCTGGCGGATCGGATTAAAACAGACAGGCGGACCGCAATCATCCAATCCCCCCATAGAGGAGAGCGGAGCTCTGACAGGTCCATCCCTACACAGTGTGCAGAGACGGACTTGTCATCCGTCGGCTCAGCGGGGATCAACGGAGCGATCCCTGCTGAGCAAGCAGATGCCTTAATATGGATCCGCATGTGTGAAAGAGCCCAACTACTGAATACCCCTGAGAGGGCATCTTCTGTGTTTATTTTGAACTCTCTTTTAAATAAAAGTGGGCAAAACCGGCCCTGAAATGGATAAAAGCGAGTGGTGGTGTCCTTAAAGCGCTGCACTTGGAGTGAACCCCTTACATAGTTTAGAAAGAACCTAATAATTAAGATTATTTTATAACCCTCAACGATCTTATTTATAATTACTAATTTAAAGCGGTGTTCCAGCTGAAATTTTTTTTTCTAAAAGTCAGCAGCTACTAACATTGTAGCTGCTGACTTTTAAAAAGCACACTTACCTGTCCAGGCTGCCCGCGATGTCGGCCGCACGAGGCCGATACGTCCATCGGGTCGGGTCCAGGCGACGCCATTCGAACTAAGGGAAACAGGCAGTGGAGCCTTGCGCTTTGTGAATGGCCGGCTGTGTTCTGGCACACACACACACAGGTCCCAGAACACAACGCGCCCCATTCCCCAGAAGACAACGTGAGGAGGAGAAGAATGAAGACTACCGCGGAATAGGCAGTGGCAGATTAGGACCATCTGCCTAGCAACAGCCATTTCTGTATTTTTTTTTTCAATTTTTTTTTCACATTTTTAGGAGCCTTTTTATGCAATTATTTTTTTTAGGGTGGACCTCTGCTTTAGGCGGAGTTCCGGACGTTTTTTTTTTTTATTTTAGATAAAATTCCCCCCAGTATAGTCACCACTCGTTCGTTTACATATAGCCATCTTCAAAAGTGTCCCCTGGTCTGTTTTTGTGCAGGATTGAAAACTTGCTTACGTATTTCGCCTTCTGTACAGTGCGGCCATGTAGACTCTGGGCATGTGAAGCCCGCTGGGTCTCTCTTACAGGATTCGGTGCATGCTGGATACCTAGCATGCACCTCCCGATCTCGCCCATGAGCAGTGACCATGCAGTGCCCCATCAGTTTCCTCTGAAAGTGCATTAAAGTGGTTGTAAACCTAGTTACACCACTTGTACCTACAGGTAAGACTATAACAAGGCTTACCTGTAGGTACTGTAAATATCTCCTAAACCTGCATGGTTTAGGAGATATTTACCATATACGCTTGCGCCAACAGCACCGGTGCATGTGCACTAAAGGAATCAGCTTGTGCCTGTGTCTTACAGGGTTTTTTTTTTCTTCAGTTTACAACCACTTTAAAATCACCTCCTTTAAGTAGTATTGACCCTGTTGTGCCTGCAGCTCCAGCTTCAACCTGCTGCAAATACTTGCACGTCTTCCTAGGAACAATAATAAACAAAACACTGCCGCTATACATCCCCTATTCAAAAATGGCGCCAATCAATCTCTGCCTAGCATCCCGTCATTTCCTGTTTTAACATAACACAATGCTAGTAGCGGGGGGGGGGGGATCCAAATGACCCCTGGGATTGAAAACACAGAAATCCCAGGAGCCGATGCCGCCACGGAAAGGACGTAACTCGCCGTGTTGAGTTACGTGTTGGTGTGGTCGGAATTTCCGCCAACAAATGTTGACTAGCAGGTTCTCAAATCTTCCGCCAACAAATTTTTGTCGTCGGACTTTCCAATCATGTGTACACAAGTCCGTCGCACAAAAGTCCACGCATGCTCGGAATCAAGTACAAGCCGGAAGCGCTCGGTCTTGTAAAACTAGCGTTCGTAATGGAGATATCACATGACTATTGAACTTCCTTTTTATCGGCTCGCTGTACGTCTTGTACGTCACTACGCTCGTAATTGTTGGCCAACATTTGTGTGACCGTGTGTATGCAAGACAAGTTGGAGCCAACACGCTTCGATCAAAATTCCACGGTTTTGTTGTCGGAAAGTCCGATCGCCTGATATACTCGTTATATCGGCGCGGCATGTGGATTTTTTTTATATACTTTTATTTGTATATCAAAAAAATTGTGCTGGCTGCTTAAATATTCTAGCTAGATCTTTGGTAGCGCGGATACCCCCATACATTTTTTATGGTATTGTAGTGCATCTTCCAGGACCAGTCCAGCATTGCATCTCCAGCCGTCACTTCCTATCCCTACATTTGAACCCTGTTTTCTTACTTTGATCAGGAAAAAGACACTTTTCTTTTTGAAAAGTGAAAACATGGGAAAAAAAAAAAAAAAGGTAATACGAGCTCCTCCAAATACAAGCAGAGGAACCGGCCCCATCTGCACAAGCCATTGATAAAAGACGATTAGCTGCTGCCGTCGATTAAACAAAGACAGCTTGTTTTGGTCCCCCATTTTCCTCAGTATTTTTTTTGGCATGTGCTTCAAAAGCAGTCATTTTCTAACGTTTCTGAGGCCTTTCTGTATTCTTCTGTCACATGCTCTTCAAAGACACAAGACGGCTTTCCAGAAAACGCACAGTCTAAGGACACGGGCTGGATGACTTCTGATTACCCACAAGGCAGCTCTCTGTGCGTCAATGTTTCACATGTACCCGGCGTTTACCTCAGCAGTGAGCCCCAAGACCTTTATTCATCAGAATAAGAAAATAAATAAATTAAACGTAGAGATGTAAATGCAATAAGCTGCAAAGGGGGAGTATCCACTTAAGGACCGAGCCTCTTTTTGAGATTTGTTGTTTACAAGTTAAAAACTGTTTTTTTTTTTTTGCTAGAAAATTACTTAGAACCCCCAAACGTTATACATTTTTTTCTAACATCCTAGAGAATAAAATGGCGGTCGTTGCAATATTTTCTGTCACACCGTATTTGCGCAGCGGTCTTACAAGCGCACTTTTTTTGGAAAAAATACACTTTTTTGAATTAAAAAAAAAAAGACAACAGTAAAAGTTAGCCCATTTTTTTTTATATTGTGAAAGATAATGTTACGCCAAGTAAATTGATACCCAACATGTCGCACTTCAAAATTGCGCCCGCTCGTGGAATGGCGACAAACTTTTACCCTTAAAAATCTCCATAAGCGACGTTTAAAAAAAATTCTACAGGTTGCATGTTTTGAGTTACAGAGGAGGTCTAGGGCTAAAATTATTGCACTCGCTCTACCAATCGCGTCGATACCCAACATGTGTGGTTTGACCACTGTTTTCATATGCAGGCGCTACTCATATGCGTTCGCTTCTGCATGCGAGCTCGGTGGGACGGGGCGCATTTAAAACATTTTTTTTTCTTATTTAATTTTACCGTTTATTTTTTTATTTTTACACTGTTCTTTTAAAAAAATTTAAAAATCGTGTCACTTTTATTCCTATTACAAGGAATGTAAACATCCCTTGTAATAGAAAAAAAAGCACGACAGGCAGAGGCGTTGCTAGGGAGTGGCTATTGGGGCTATAGCCCCGAATCTGGGGCCCATAGCCCCGAGTCTCTCACTGGGGGAAGCGATGCCATCAGTGGCGGATGTGGGCGTCATGTAGATAACTAACATCTCAGCCATTTTACTTTGTTCTGCCACTTCACTGGTTGCTAGAGCCGCCCAGGGTCTTGCAACCAGTGATGTCACGTAACCTGAGTGACACAGTGGGAGCCCGAGGCAGTGGTGTCGCTGGGGGGGGTGGAGGCCGCCTTCCCCTCCTCTCTGTTTACATCCACACAGGAGGATCACGAGGGACACACCACTGTGTACAGTATATCCGTCAGCGCTGTTCCGAGGTCTGTACATTTTTACTATACAGTATGTAGGTGGACATGTGCAGGGGGCTATGGGAGGGGAGAGGGGTGCCTATACTGATGGGGGGTCTGCACTGAAGGGGGGTGTCTATACTAATGGGGGGGGTCGTATATACTGATTGGGGGTCTGCACTGAGGGGAGGTGTCTATACTGATGGGGGTGTGCACTGAAGGGGGGTGGCTGCACTGAGGGGGTGTCTATACTGATGGGGGGAGGTGGCCTGTACCATGTCCGCAGCCTCTGCATCAATATATATATATATATATATATATATATATATATATATATATATATATATATATATATATATATATATATATATATATATATATATATATATATATCTCTATCTATCTATCTCTATCTATCTCTATCTCTATCTATCTCTATCTATCTCTATCTATCTCTATCTATCTCTATCTATCTCTATCTATCTCTATCTATCTCTATCTATCTCTATCTATCTCTATCTATCTACACACACACACACACACATATATATACACACATATACATACACACATTTTTATTTTATACATGTGTATGCCCGCCCAAGCGTATGACTTTCTTTACTTCGCAGCTATGGGCTCTAGCCCCAGGCCTAGCAATGCTCTTGACGACACGACCTCTTAAATATGAGATCTGGGGTCAAAAAGACCTCAGATCTCATATTTACACTAAAATGCAAAAAATAAATAAAAATGGCCCTTTAAGAGCTATGGGTGGATGTGATGTCTTGACATGGCTTCCGCCCTGCAATGGTATGTTGATGGGTGGGAGCCATCTTCCCCTCACTTGTCTCCATACCCAGCAAGGAAGAGGATCCGATCGCCTCCGCCGTACGGCTCCAGTAAGCGGCAGAGGGCACCAGAGCGCGGCGGGAAGGGGGAGCCCTTCTCCCGCCGCCGATGAAAGTGATCTTGCGCCGCATAGACCACCATTATCGGAAGCTGGATCGCCAGCTAGCTGCTGCCATAACAACGATATTCCTCCTCAAAGTATATCGGCGTGCGGTGGTCCGGAAGTGGTTATAGACCGCTAGACCAGACAAATCATCCTCTTGCTTTCCAGGACATGGATGGGGCCAGATGTGGCCCCTTTCTTGCCTTTATCTGGTCCTTGAGGGATTATTCCTGCCACTAACAATGGGCATAATTTCTTCTACTGACAAGATAAATAGGGCAGTAATCCTCCCACTGACACCAACTATTTCTCCCCTAATACCAAAGATCAGGCATTGTTTACTCCTACTAGGCCCAGTCCGACCCCCCTAAAGTCTGAGGACAGTAAACTGACCCTCTCTTTTAGAAAAGTATGGAGACCCCTGTTTTAGACACAGATATAGGCCTCATTCACACAGGCATACAACATAGTTTTGTACACCACGGTATAGGAGTCTACACGGGGCTTTTCTTTCTTAGAAAATAGGTGGAGGTACTCCCCCCTTCTGAGTCACCCATTGACCCGTCCCTTGGCTCGACCCCCTACCCACCTCCACCCCTTTTAGAGAATACATAACCAAGTATTATTTTGTGTCGATAAGTAATGTGCATGGAATACGTTAACAACAAGAAAAGCCGTAAAAAATCTCCTGCAGCCAGCAACACTGGACCCCCCCCCCGCAACAATAGACCTCCACAACAAAATATCCTCCCAGCAAAAATAAATCTTCCAGCAACTATAGACCCCTCCCTCAATAGTAGATCCTTCCTAGCAACAATAGCCCCCCAGAAACATAAGACCCCCCCCCCCCAACATCAATAGGTTCCCCCCTCAGTGACAATAGACCCTCCAGCACACCCCAGCACCCCTTTCCATTACATACATTCAGTGCTGTAGGTGCCGGAACTGTGTTCCCCCCGTTCCTGCTGAAAAAAAGCCCTGAGTCATTGTTGCACATGAGCATGGAGGGATGGGGGCTCTTTAAAAAAAAAAAAAATATTTCCCTTATTTAATTTTTCTTCTCTTTTATTTTTACTCTGTCCCTTTAATATTTTTTTTTTAATCACTTTTATGTGAAAGAATTTGTTAACTTTGACCTCCACCCTGGCCCCGGAAGTGAGATCATGACGTTGTTCCGGTCCTCCAATGCCATAAAGGAGATCAAAGCGGTTCTCCTCTTTGATCGCCTGTATGACCAGCCAGCGGCACCGTCGGGTCGTTTCTTGGGCGAGCCGGCGGGAACGGTGACCTCAAGAAACAGCAGCTCATTACCGCTCAGAGCGCTTTCAAGAGAAAGCCAGCCGCGGGCTGAAAAAAAAAAAAAAATAATACTGGGCTTACGGCTGATATTTTCAGCCATATTCCTGGAAAACCACAACGTAGATATACACACATATTGCGGTTGGCAAGTGGTTAATTAGGAAGTAGCACACATACAATAAATGGTTCTTAATGGAAACGATCCTTCTTCCCCAATCATATTTCTCTGTGTGATAATGGCCAGTCAGCCAGACAGCCCTACACATATGGATCATGTACACTAAACCTTGGCGATTTCACCAGTTGCCATGATTTGGTTTAGTCTCTAACCAATGTTGGTATAAACCTACAAAGTCTTCCACCCTCGAGTCTTCAGAAAAAGGCACCTTCAATCCCTCGGTTGTATTGTCCGGCTTACACAACAACCATAGCTCCAAACTGTCCCTGATTTGGAACAATGTCCCTCTGTCCCTCTTTTCTTTTCATTTGTCCCTCATTTTGGTCTGATCTATATAGTTGTATATAAAATGCACTTTTTATCTATCAAAACGTCTTTTCCAGCACGAAACCTTTCATCTGATTTCCAAATTGCTGCATTTGTAAATTCCAAAAGCCAATATAAAAGGAATAGTAGTGGTAAAAAAAAAAAAGCACTTGTGGGTTTAACCAATCTTGTTTTTTTGTACGATTCTCTTTTAAGGGGGTGTGGCAAGGGGCGTGTCCTATGCCTGCATACTTTTGCTGATAGGTGTCCCTCATTCCTATCTCAAAAAGTTGGGAGGTATGCAACTACCACCCAGGTAGATGGTCTTTCCATTTGTTTCTTTTAATGTGGAGCAATGCACAAAGTTGCTAATCTCCCCTGGGGGCTCATGAGACTTGTAGCATTCTCATTATAAAGATCCATTCTCTTACAGCGGTGGTGAATATATGTGGAAGTAAAGTGCTAGACTGGCCCAGACAAGACCCAGCCTGCAGTGCAGAAGGACAGGCTGCTTGTAAACCTCGCTTTACCACACATCATCAACCATCGCTGCATACAGATAAGCCTTACTCTCGCAAAGCATGTAAGGGCATGTACCCCATCAGGGCCTGGCATGGAGAGGGTGTGTCTGAATCCATTCCTCACATACACAATATACGTCTTTCTTCTTTTCAATACGAACTTTCACATTTGAGTGATCTCCAATATTACGAGCATGTTCCCATTTTTAACAAAGTTTGGACAGAAGGGAAGGTTTAAAATGATACCAAGTTTGATAAAATAAATAAAAATTATTGTTGAAAAAAAATAAATATGACACTAAGGCCCATTCCATACTTGTGAGACTTTTCCTGCGACTTTGGATAAGTCGCATGACAAATCGTACCCCACGATTCCCAATGATATCCATTCATATCTGTGCGACGCCAAGTCGCACTGACTTCAAAGTAGTCCCTGCACTACTTTGGTCCAACTATGATGGCCCAGTTTACAAAGGCATTCCCTGAAATTGCGGGCAGAAACGCGGCCGCAAAATCATGGTAAAATCGTGTGACTTTCAATTCCTGGCAGTGTGAAAGGCATAGCTCCCTGATTTCGAGGGACTGTCCCTGATTTGGAGCAATGTCCCTCTGTCCCTCATTCCTCCTTATTTTGGTCTGCTCTAAATAGATGTATATAAAATGCACTTTTTATCTATCAAAAAGTGTTTCCCAGTGCTAAACCTTTCATCTGATTTCTAAATTGCTGCATTTGTAAGTTTCAAAAGCCAATATAAAGGAATAGTAATGTTAAAAAAAGCAATTGTGGGTTTAACCAATCTTGTTTTTTTGTACAATTCTCCTTTAAGGGGGTGTGCCAGGGGGTGTGTCCTTCGCCTGCATACTTTTGCTGATAGGTGTCCCTCATTCCCATCTCAAAAGGTTGGGGGGTATGTGAAAGGGGCCTAAAGGATATCCTTATTTTCCAAAAATAATCGATACATGTCTACTACCTAATGGCCCTGCAAACTATTTTTCATTAAACGCTGCCGGACCGCCCCACACATGTACTACGGCAGGGCAGCCCTTCATCGCAAAATCATGCACCGGTACATGATTTTTTTCTGGAGCTGGCGACCAGCTCCCACTGTGATTGGACACAGCGGGAGCCAATCAGCGATGTCCGCCGGGACCTGCCGATCGTTTCCGAGGCACATCGCCGTTCTTTGACAGGAGAAGACAGAGATCTTGTGTTTTTGCTAAGTAGGAACACGGATCTTTGTCTTCTTACAGTACAAGCACCCTCCGCCCCCCCCCCCAAAGAAGTTAGAGAGCACCCCATTAGGGACACATTTAACTCTTTGATTGCCCCTGATGTTAACCCCTTCCTTGCCAGTGTCGTTAGTACAGTGACAGCGCATATTATTTAGCACTGATCACTGTATTAGTGTAACTGGTCGCCAAAAAAGTGTCACTTCGCGTCCAATTTGTCCGCTGCAATGTTGCGCTGATCGCCACCATTACTCGTAAAAAATAAAATATCTAAAAGTTCCATAAAAATATCCCATAGTTTGTAGATGCTATAACATTGTGCAAAGCAATCAATATACACTTATTGGGATTTTCATTTTTTTTTTTTTTTTTACTAAAATATGTAGCAGAATACATATTGTCCATTACTAGTAAAAAAAAAATAAAAAATCCCATATTTTGTAGATGCTATAACTTTTGTGTAAAACCAATCAATATACACTTATTGGGATTTTTTGTTTACCAAAAATATTTAGCAGAATAAATATTGGCCTAAATTTATGAAGAAGTTTGATTTTTTATTTTTTTACATTTTTTTTAGGGCTGTTACTGATTAAAATTTTCGTGTTCGATTAATCAATTAAAAAAAAAATTGATTAATCGACGAATTTCGATTAATAACGCACATACAGATCCAACTACTTTTAGCTTTTGTTATGGCAACGGCCAAAGCCGGACATAGTGGGGCATGGCTAGGACCTCACACGTTAATCAAAAGCAAGCACCGCCGTCATGGCAACAGCAGAAGCCGATCCACACGGCAAAAATATCACAGCTTATCAGCCTCTAAGGACAACAATGTTAAAAAAACGGAGATTATCAAATTTGCCTACACTTAGCTCACTGAATGATCCCAGTTAACCACATCCATATTTACCATCACTGTCCAGGCTGTCCGGTGACATCACGGACATCGACGTCACCGGACTCCTCCCCCCTTCCCTTCGTTAGCAGACGGAGTCACTTGGGGAAGGGGGGGGAGGAGTCCGGTGACGTCACCGGATCTCCGACAGAACTCCCTGAAGACCCGGAAGCCGGCGGAGAGGTGAGTACCGATCAAAAGAATTTTGATCGATCAAAAAAAAAAAAATCAACGATTAATCGAGGAATTAATCTTTAATTTCCACAAATTGGATGCTTTATAGCAGAAAGTAAAAAATACATTTTTTTTTCAAAACTATTGGTCTTTTTTTGTTAATAGCGCAAAAAAATAAACGCAGAGGTGATCAAATACCACCAAAAGAAAGCTCTATTTGTGGGAAAAAAAGGAAATCAATTTAATTTGTGTCATGTGTTGCACGACTGCTCAATTGTGAGTTAAAGTAACGCAGTGCTGAATCGCAAAAAATAGCCTGGTCATGAAGGGGGGGGGGTAAACCTTCTGGGGGGTTGAAGTGGTTAAATGGTTGTCACCCGCCGCCATTCAAGCCGATCCTGTCCACCAAAAACAGACAGATGGGGGGACCTATTCCCCATCCTTCTGGTGGATTGGATGGTACGGGGTCGGAAACAGAAAGGCGGTCCATTTCCATCTGATTGCCCCATAGACAAGAGCGGGCTGTGTCCATGTCTGCTCTGCATAGCAGAAAGGACACGGACCTGTCACTTGCTCAGCGGGGGACCTTACTGTGTTTTCTGCTTCCTTGTAATGTCTACTGTGAGCTCCCAAACCTCTCCCCTTCCTCGCTCACTTCCATTTGTTTGGACCTAGCAGTGTACACTGGTTACAGTCATGTATTGTGCATAGAGCAGTGCACATATCTCATAGTCCATCTCAAGAGCAAGCAAGAAGTCAGATCACACCAACCAAATAAAAAAAAAAAAGGAAAAAAAAAAAATTATATATATATATATATATATATATATATATATATATATATATATATATATATATATATATATATATATATATATATATATATATATATATATATATATATATATATATATATATATATATATATATATATATATATATATATATATATATTTTTTTTTTTTTATGGGTGTCGCAGGAACATGTATTGAGGGAAAATTTCTCCACTGGAGTCAGACAGAAAAATAAAAAAACCTCTCTTTTCCTCACTCTATCCAAAGCTACATGGAAAGATTTTGGCAGGAGTTAAAGGATGAGTTTCCGTCCTGTCCAGGATATAGGATGCTCCGCACAGTGAACACCGGCCTCCAGCATCACAGGAGTGAGCGCACATCCTCGTTCACAACTCAGGCCTGTGCAGTGCCCTCCCCTGTAGCAGCTTAGCGCACATACAGAGCTCCCAACTGTTCCTGATTTTAAGGGACTTTCCCTGATTTGGAACAAAGTCCCTCTGTCCCTCTTTTCTCCTCATTTGTTCCTCATTTTGGTGTAAATATATAATTGTATATAACATGAAAATCTCAAATGCCAGTATAAAAAAATAGTTGTTGTAAAAAAACAAAAAACAAAAAAACAAAAAAGCAAACACTCGTGGGTTAACAATTTTTTTTTGTAAAATTCTCCTTTAAGGGGCGTGGCGGGGGGGGGGGGGGATGTCAACAAATACAGTACTTTAAAACTGCACACAGCTGGGGCTCCTAGACTGCATTCTGAAAAGATGAACTTGGCCTTTAAAGTGGTTGTAAACCTAGTTACACCACTTTTACCTACAGGTAAGACTATAATAAGGCTTACCTGTAGGTACTGGAAATATCTCCTAAACCTGCACGGTTTAGGAGATATTTGCCATATACGCTTGCACAGACATCATCGGCGCATCCGCACTGAAGAAAGGGCACGATCGTGCAGTTTCTAAAGGGTCCGTGCCGTGACCGGCGGCTCCCGCGCGCACAAGTCACAGAGCCGGAGTCCACGGCCCCATAAGGAAGAGGGGTGAAGATGGATGTGGCCACCAGCGTGGACATTGCGGGCTTCATTTGCAGGTAAGTGCGATGCACACTGGCCCATTATGCTTTTACTTTGCAGGGGAAAAAAGAGGGAGTAAAACTCAACAGGGTTTACTTCCTCTTTAAGCCTTAAATTATATATAAAAGGCATTTTTGATAGAGTGGAGAGGGATTAGAACACCTGTCAGAGGTTCATTGCTGTGTGTGCTCCTGTTAGGAAGAATCTCCCTCTCTATTTGTCCTGTTTACTGTTAACACCGAGATCGAAAGGGAAAGAAACGACTGAGTTTTGGGTCGTCACCAGAACAAGAATGGAGGGAAATCTTTCAATGGGGACACTAGTTCTGGTGACCCTCATGACCACATGCAATTCCCCTTACTTTGGAGGGATTTTCCTTTCACTTCCTGTTTTGGCTGTGGGACAGGAAGTGAAAGAAAGTCTAGTCAATGGAACACAGATGGCAAAAGGCTTGACATGGGTTACAAATCTCCCTTACTCTATCCAAAATGGGAAAAGGTCTTGCCTTTAGTTTCTACTGTAAAACTCCACTTTCATAGGAAACAAAAATATAGCATATACAATTGTGACACAAGTCATATTGCAATTGAATGCTATTCAAAATTACCTTTCCTTTTCAATCTGCAGCTCTGTTATTTTCTGTAAAGTACAATGCAATATGGCAACCTGGAGAGTACACCCCCCAGAACAATCATTTCCTGCTTGTTTGATTGGCTCACTGGATTTTCCCAGAAGTCTACACTAAGGTACAAGTCAGATTTTTGGCATCCCCTGCAACAAAAATGTCATTTTTGGGGAGATACTCCCAATAGGAAATCACATCTAAATGGACGCAGATCCAAACTGCTTTCCTAAGTAGTGCCCTGCAGGTACTGCAGCTGATTGACAATTCTGAAACCACTCCTATTAGACACACTCAGCACATGGGCACAGAGGAACATACAGGGATATCCTCAGAATGACAAAAGGTAGGATTCTGCAACAAAGTTTGTTAAAATCCTTGCAATGTACATAGATCACCCAGAGGGGAATGTTTTCTAATCAACAAAAGTGGAGTTATGCTTTAAACAAATTAAAACATCCACAGGAGATAAAAGAATATGCAGACTATGCTGAATTTTATTTCTTTATTGCCATTAAAAAATAAGATCTATATTAAAAATCTGTGACCATCATCTGGAATTAGGTACCATTGGCAACAATGAAGGGGGGGGGGGGGGTAAGCATAGACTCAAAAAATTCTATGGTGAGTTCCTGGGAATGAAGGTAAAAGTGCCATTTAGGGATTTCTTTAGTCCTTTAATGTTATACTAAACAAACAATGTTTAATTTACATGGTCATTGCCGTATATGGATGATGGCACTGTAATTATTTTAATAAAAACAAATATATACATATATCCAAGTGCCTTTTTCCCCACAGCTGTCACATGACACCGATCGTTCCCAGCCTGTCTGCAAGGAAATAAACAGGAGGAGCTTCTAGTCCTCTGCTGCTGGTCACATGTTCAAAATTTGAAAAACAGCATTTGGAATACAGAGTAAAAATAAATAACAATAAAAACTGTTTTAAATTTTCATACAAATATGTATTAGAAATCAAATCTTTATTATTTTTTGGCAACGACATTGTGTGGGTGGATTTCTGCCACACACCCCTCCAGCCTGTGTCTTAGAATAAGAGGGAGGTGAAGCCCCCATTACTCTACATGTAATATCCCGCCCTATTGTGTTTAGCTGGTTAGTGGGCATGATAGAGGGAGGGAGGAAGTGGGCTTTCATTGGGGACATGGACAGAATACAGAGATGGAGAGCAGCAGGATCAACCAGGTTTTTTGCAGCATACAGAAAACAAAATCCCATAGTGAGTGAGTATGAACAGCACGTAATACACCATTTATTCATAGTTTTTTTATGATGTGGGTTTAGTGACACTAAGTTTAGTACAGTATGATTAAGCATTTTTTTTAGCAGACCAGAATTCTACACCTACATTTATGGCCAGTAACCGGTCTATTTAGCAGGTGGAACATTGCTCCACCCATATATTCCATTACATATAACAGCAATAGTAGCCAAGTCTGCAATGACACTTCCCATTTTTCTTACAGGTGGAAGAACCAAGGGAAGTGACTAAAGTAAAGTACACATGATAAAACAATGGTTTTACTATGATATAAAAAGCCATAGTTTGCATCTAAATGAAAGCTGTACAAAGAACTTTTTTGTTCCTGGTTGCAAATGGCACAAGAATAGCCTTTTCATTATTTATTAAAATACCAGTCAACCCATTAACTAATATTTTAACTCAGTCTGGATGCTGTTGGGCCAGGTTCCTCACTGGTCTTTAACATCTCATTAGGCCACCAATTTTGACAATCTCTGGGAATGGGTCTCACTACTTGAAATCTTTATGATCAGATATTTTTGGACACCCAACCAGCACAGTGATATGAGCTTGCTGGACATTCCAATCCAAAACCAGAGGCATGAACATGGATTTGCCCCTATGTTGGAAGGCAACATGTTTTATTTCATAATACAAGATGTGTTTGAATATGAAATAAAACATGTTGCCTTCCAACACCCTAGTAGCAACCTCCACTTTTCCAGAAGGCTTTCCACGATATATTGGCAGTATATCGGAAGAAAGAACCTTTGTAAATTCAGGTGCAGATGTTCAGTGAGACGACCTGGCTTGCAATCTGTATTACAATTCATGGGAAAGGTATTCAGTAGGGTTGAAGTCAAGGCTCTGTGCAGGCCTCTTGAGTTCCTCCACACCAAACTCATCAAACCATGTCTTGACTTTTTGCACAGGGGGCACAGTCATGCTGAAGCAGAAAGTGGCCTTCCCTAAATCTGTTGAAACAAGTTTGAAAGTCAAAAAATGTCTTTATATGCTATACTGGTAACATCTTAAAGAAACTATTTGGAGGGGTGCCCACATACTTTTGCCCTTAATCAGTATATTTGAACTGCCAATATAGTGCGATTGAGGTAGAGTGCTGATATCCCCAAAGATATAAAAGGCTGGTAGAGTTATTCATTAACCTTCTCAAACCCAAAGTCTTGTCTCTTCTTCCCTCGTCTCCTCTTCCCTCATCGCCTGTGAGATTTTGTAATTGTGCTTGAGTCCTGATCCTTGTCATTGTATCATGGTGGGTACAGAACACCATACCCCTACTTCAGTCATGCAGGGAGGTGTATGAACCATATATAACCCACGCTGTCCCAAAGCTTGATCTCATCCTAAGTAAATGTGGTCAAATGCAAGCTTTCTCTGCAACCTCGACCAAATCAACTGAAATATAAGAGCAGGAGAGGACTAGGAACCTTTGGCCTGAGTGACACAACCAACTAGCCCTTTCACGGTAGGGACAAATACCATGCAAAGTTTGGCATGGTTCTACGGTAATTGGTGTCCATAGGAAAAAAGGACATTGTTTATTTAAATTCATCTTTCCATATCTTTTAGCATCAATTTTCTTTGTGGCTCTTGGCACGTGACATCTGAGCCGCAAAGGAAGTTGGTGCTGGAAGAGGTCTCTCTGCCAGACTCCAATTCCAGGTCTGGTATAGCTATACAATTCCCAGTATGTTTCACCAACTGCAGGTCCAGCTCTGATCTACCTCTAAAATAGTAAAATATCTCCACTTAAGCCCACCAGTTTGGCATATCTTTTTCATTTTGGTCCCTGGCCCAGTCTGCCCCCAAGTGAGAGGGAGCTTTTGCTTAACACTACTTCATGTGACAAGACACTACATCTCGTTCATAAACCTCGTCAAAAGGACCACAATGATCGATTTTTCTTGTTGCCTGGGTTGCCTTTTGGAGCATCTGATTTTATCTGGGTCAGAGAATACTCTACAGTGTTACTTTCATGCTTCAAAAATGCAGCAACTTGCATTTCTGTGATAGCCGAAAACTAGGCTATTTGTTTGCTTCATACCATGCTACAATTCTACAAAGAAATCCTAAACAAATATGTTTTTCTTTAATGCAGAATGAATCAGCAATGTGTTTTCTTCTTTGCCTGCTGTCCCTCCAAGGAGGGCTCAATAAATATTGTTCTTGGAAAACAGAGAAGACATCAGTTGGCACGATCGTAGTAACTTGAACCAATAGAAACGATAAAATATCCATCTAGGAAATACACAAGAGTGAATCAGTGATAGAAAAATGCAGCTCTACTTAAGCTATGCTTGGCAGTAATCGCAGTCATCTCAAGTAAGCACCACATTACAAAAGTTCCACCCTACTTGACAATGATTGCCCTAATGCCAGCGACATCGTGAGGCTGAATTTGATGCCACTAAGCGTCATGTAACATGGTCCAAGAGTGCTCTGTTGACTACTGGTTGAGCTTGACACAAGTGACTCTTCCCCAAACAGTCACAAAGATGTCAATGAGGGAGAACAGGATTTAGGTAGCCATTCTTGACCCACCTGCAGCAGACGGGCAAGGAGCTCACTAACACAGAGCCTTTGATTTTAATAGACTCAGCATTACTTGGCTGCATTAAAGACTCCATCACCCTTTTGGGTGAATTCGGCACTGTCAGGGCAAATAAAATGGTCTGAATCAGTCTAAGTAAGGTGAGGAAGCAGGATGTCATCTGGTATTGAAAGGCGCCTTAAAAAAAAACCAAGTGACACCCAGTAAAAATTAGTGACTTAATTTACCTTCCTCTAGACCAGTGGTTCTCAAACCTGTCCTCAAGTACCCCCAACAGGCCATGTTTTGGGAATTTCTCTTAGAAAAAATAGCTGTCCAAAATACCAAGCCATTGACTCTGATTTAAAGCACCTGTGCAAGATAAAGGAGAGCCTGCAAACATGGCCTGTTGGGGGTACTTGAGGACAGGGTTGAGAACCACTGGTCTAGAGCAGTGGTCAACTTTCTTGTTATAGGGAGTCACCCTTGACATCAAAGCGCTCCACATAAAATTCAGTGTAAAGGGCAGCGGACACACAAAAGGATATGGTCAAAGACTATAGGCATGATACAAGAGATGGTCAGAGACTATGGACATAAGGCGTTGTTAGAGATTGGGGGGATGGTTCATAAGACAAACTGGAGACACATTACATGAGACTGCTAGAGATACCTGCTATAACAGGACAGCAGGGAATCACATTAGTACCTGCAGGGCCGCACAAAGTGCAAAAGGGCCACCTGCGACCCTCAAGCCACAGGTTGGGCATCAAGGCTCTAGAGCTGTCTTAGTAACATAAATAGAGCAAGGTAGCACATAAGACTAGACTGGGGCTACAGAATAATTAGCTTTTATGTTGTAGAAACCTAAACATGCGAGTGGCCGAGTAGTTTAGCAAAAAGATACTGGGCAGGGTTGACACACTCCACAAAATGCTGTGTGTTAACCTACAATGGGGCTTCAAAGCTTAAAACGGCCATAGACAATTTGAATCTCAGCCAGTTTAGCAGGAACTGGACAAATTTCAAAATATGTACTGAATGTACCCAAGTAGATCGATTGATCAACTTGGCTACAACCAGCCTACTGCTTCCCCTGTCGGGAGAACATAATGGCTCAGCATGGATTCCCCATAAACACTAATTTTATTTATGGGGAATCATGTGAGACTATGGCCAGCCTAAGTCCATTTTGTGCAGTTTAATGGGTATTTTGCTATACTTTCAGGGTAAAACACAAGGGAATGTGTATGTATTGCCTTGACATACACTTTAAGCCTAGCAAATGTGGTGTTAAAAGCCTCTTCTGCTATCCTGATGTGTCTATTCAACACACAGGGGAACGTTCTTATGGCAGAATGGAGCATAAATATTAACCTGATCAGTCTGCTGCTTCCTCTATATTGTTCAATCAACGAAATGTAGGCATGTCCTAGACCAAATTGTCCTTCTATTGCACTGGAGGCCCAGGACCAGGCTGTGCTTTCTGGATGTCTGAAACTAAAGATTGGCTGAACAGTTTATACACATACATAATGTACTATATATATAAAAAAAAAATTATAATTCTCTCATATATATATATATATATATATATATATATATATATACACATATATATATATATATATATATATATATATACATACACACACACACACACACACATATACATACATACATACATACATACATACATACATACATACATATATATATAATATCTCAATTGTAACCTGAATATTAAGCTTCTAAAATTCTGGAATTTCCCTATCCTGACAGATGCAACATCTGTACGCTCCTTCACGTAGAGAACTAGTACTCTAATATTGCACAATGTACCCCATTATATGATACAATCCCTTCAGGGCGTTAATAGCAACACGCCTCACCGAGAGCCATCAATGAATGACACCCTTATCATTTGTGGCTATCTGCAACTGGAATGTCTTGGGTGTTGTGCTGGGACATGAACCGACACTAAATTTTCACCCCTAGTAATTAGTGTGATCACTATGACCTACCTACGCTCTACAAGGCTCATCAGTCACAGACACAATGCACATAAATGATGTTTTTCTTATAACAAGGAAAAACTGGTTCAGATTTACCAGTTTACAAAATGCAACTAAAGTTTCATGTCAAACACCTGGGAAGCTCCACGTTTGCATTGCACTGTTCACTCCTCAACCCTAAGCCATTGGCTGTGAGTGCTGATCGGATGCTGTTGGGCAGCTGTTTTTCCAGCATGCCTGTTCGAAAGAAGCCGGGACTTCTGACGGACAGGCTGCTGTACACGCGGCCCAAATGTTGGCTCTTGAACCGGCCAATATTCAGCCCTTTGAATACCAGACTTAAAAAGGGATTGTAAACCCTTGTTTTTTTTCCTATGCATTAAGGTGAAAAACCTTCTGACAGTCACCGGCCCCCCAGTTTTACTTACCTGACCCCTGGAATTCACCCGGCGATGACACGCTGTCACTCTCTATATACGGGGTCTCGGCTCTTGATTGGATAGATTGGTAACAGCGCAGCCATTGGCTCCTGCTGCTGTCAATCAAATCCAATGACGCCGGGGGGCAGGGCCAAGTCCGGCATTCGTGTCTATGGACGCAAATGCTGGACTCAGGAGCGCGCCCACAAGCTAACCCCCCCGGTACAGCGCTTCTCCTAGGGGGAGATCTGATGTGAGGAGGAGCCGCGAGAGCCACTGGGGGACCCCAGAAATCGAGGATCGGGCCACTCTTTGCAAAGCGAGCTGCACAGTGGAGGTAAGTATGACATGTTTGTTATTTAAAAAAAAAAAAGCTTTACAAATCACTTTAAAAAGGAGAAGTTCAGCCAAAGCTCGTTTGGCTGGACTTCTCCTAAGAATCACAGGAGTGCAATTTGTTTTGCACTCCTGCGACCCATTTTCAGCAGAGAGTGGACTGATGTCACCAATATCAGTCCAGGCACTGCATCATCCCGACAATGTGGGTCTGTATCCACCAGGATCTCACCCCGCTCAGCCTCTCAGCGAGCCGATGAGAGACTGAGTCAGCCGCCCCCATCCCCTCTACAGCTCAGCGCGCCAATGAGAGAGGAGGGAAAAGAGCAGAGAGCTGTGACTGACAGTCTACAGCTCTCTGCTCTGGGAACTGTCAGAACCGAGGGATCGGCGGATGTTCAACCGCCAGGTTCTCAGTGTAGAGGCGCCGGGGGACCGATGCTGCATCCACCAAAGGTAAGTATGATTCTAAAAAAAAAAAAGTCACTCTTTGGCACTCATGGCCCCTCCCTCCTGCCGACTGCCCCCACAGCAAGCATTCAAGCTGAGCCGCTGCTCTGAGTGTCCATCCGGTCCTGCCCCATCCCCTGATTGGCTCACTGACTGGCTCCCGCTGCTGCCAAAAGCCAAGCCAATCAGGAGTGCGAGTCCCCAGAGAGACAAGGCTCTCCTGGACATCGCTGGATCGAAATGGGGCTCAAATAAGTATGGGGGGGGGGGTGTGTGCCTTTACAACCACTTTTATACTGCGACTAACAATAAGCCACACCCTAAGATTTAACAGTCAAGTTTTACCGGTAACTGATGGGTTTATGCCAACCTAGACAGAGGTCCATGCCCACTCTACAGCCAAGACTTGGAATCCAAAAGCTCCACAGAGATTGCTTTGAAGATTATCACTGACACTTGTAGGTTCCACAACATGCCTGTAATTCAGCAGTATTAGCTTAGACAGTTCTTAGGGCTTAAAAGGCTCACTTCAATCTAAATTATTCCCTGGCACTGGAGATGATAAATCCGGTGTCTTGATTTGTATATAGTACACAAGGAAAAGTTTTATTAAGTCAAATCCTGAATAACTGGTTTGGAGTGACAGCAGTGATCTTAATGTTTAACGATTCTTCCTGCCAGGGCTCAGCAAATTTGTTCTAGCTGGCTTCAAAGCTAGGAACCAAGTAATAGTCAGGTCATAGTTCCTGGTCAGAGCGATTTCCATTCTAGGATTGCAATGGCAATCACTCCTTAGCTCTAGTGTTAAAGAGGAAGTAAACCCTAATGGGTTTACTTCCTCTTTGTTTCCCTGCAAAGGTAAAGCATAATGGGCTACTATGCATTGCATAGTATGAGTCACTTACCTGATGCAGGAGCCTGCGATGTCACCGCTGTCCCCTCTGCTACGGAGCGTCCATCTTCTTTCCGGGTATCGTGGCTCTGGCGCTGCTATTGGCCGGAGCAGTGATGACGTCACTCCTGCACATGGGAGCCGCCACTAACGGCATATCGCCGTTAGCAGCGGCATGCTAAGTGCGCCTGCGCGCCGCTGTCTACGGCACATGCACCGTAGACAGCGGTGCCTGTCTTTTTGCAAATATCTCCTAAACCGTGTAGGTTTAGGAGATATTTCTTGGACCTACAGGTAAGCCTTAATCTAGGCTTACCTGTAGGTCAAAGTGGTCTGTAAGGGTTTACAACCACTTTAAAGTCTGTTCACACCTTGGAGTTTTAAGTGTACATCCGGGAGAAGGGCCGTGTTTGCCCACATGGGATGCATAGGTGTTCCATGCAGACAGTCTCATTCATGTCTATTGGTACACAGCCCTGCTCCCAATTTGAGGAAAACTGAAAAAAAATAGTGCTTGACCCATAGGGTTATCTCCCTGGTATTGCCATCTTAGAATATTGATGTTGATGTAAATGATGTGGTTCTTGGGCAGGCAGCTTCTACACTCCAGAGGCTCTTCACGATCTCCTTGGCGTGTAAAATAAAGTAACAAATTTAAATAGAAGCGCCACACCACTGCTAAGAGGTCCAGACACAAAATGTAGTCAAATAAAAGTCAGGGAGACTTTCCAAAAATTATCCAATACGTTTTGGAGGTCCAAAATACGTTGGATACTTTTTGGATTGTCTCCTCGACTTTTATTGGAAGAAAGTTGTATCTGGACCTCTTACTAGTGGCGTGGCACTTCAATTAAACTTGTTCATTTATGCTGCTCCCAAATGTATGCTTTAGTGCGCCTGTGTGAACAAGGCCTCAATGCACAATGAAGTAGGCACACAGTTTAGCAATTGTTATGAATGGTTCTAGTTCACCCCTACGCAAAGTGTGTTGGCTGAAGAATTCACAACCCATTTTTTCATGAGTTAAAGCGGACCTTCAGTCATTTTTCAACTTTCCATCTATTAAATCTTCTGCCCTTGTTGTTTTAACTTTGGATAGTAAAACATTTTTTTTCTGCCAGTAAATATCTTATACAGCCCACTTCCTCTGTCTTGTCATTAGCCTAGGCCAGGGGTAGGAAACCTCGGCACTCCAGATGTTTTGAAACTACAAATCCCATCATGCCTGTGATTGTCAGGGTCTTGCTATGTCTCATGGGACTTGTAGTTTCACCACAGCTGGAGGGCCGAGGTTGCCTACCCCTGGCCTAGGCTTACGACATCATGCACAGCTCTCTCTCTCACTCTCGTGAGAGTTTGCCAGAAAGGGAGGGGGTGAGTCATAAGAGGGCCAATGAGAGCCGCAGAGCTGGAGGTGTGCCTCTGTGTGTCTGTGTAAATCCAGGAAGTGAACAGGCAGCAGCCTCAGCTGCCCACAGTTAAAATGGTTGCAGCCAGACTTAATGGAGGGAGATTTCTGCAGCATATTTGGCTGAATCTACAGAATCACAGTATATATAAAATAATATGCAAAGTGGTTGGAGGGAAGCTTCAGAATGGCAAAGATGTATTTGTTACAAATTATGTGAGCAGACTGCAGTTCCTCTTTAACATGCATTAAAGGTGCTACTGATGACAGCGGGTTGAACAAAAAAAAAAAAAAAAAAAAAAAAAAAAAAAAAACTGACCCCGATGTAGATGGGGGAATCGTTCCAGCTGAGCTATTGTACTCTGACAGGGGGGAAAATTCCTCCCTGTCAGAATACACTGATCAGCGTTGCAGGCTATAGCCTGCAGCGCTGATTCAGGGGGGAAAAATGACAGAGTGGTGGATTAACATCCGTACAACCACAGTACCCATACATGGATCGAAATTTGGCCAGTCCTTGCTGAACTGGCTGAATTTTGATCTATGTATGGCCAGCTTAAAGTGTCACTAAATCCACATCATAAAATACTCTCAATAAATTATGTATTACATGCTGTTCCAACTCACTCAGTCATTATGAGATTCACTTTCTGTATTCTGCAAAATACCTGGTTGATCTTGCGGATCTCAATCTCTACCTTTTGTCCATGTCCCCAATTCAGATGGGGATTTTGCAGCTGTGGTGGCAACTCTGCACATGCTCAGTTTTCAGTAAGTTTCTATGCTGAGTGAGCATTTCCTCCCTATCACATCTGAGCAGCCCATGTGACTCTAGAGTTACACATGTGGGCGTATACACAGTGGTAAATGACAGCCCACTCCCTCCCTCCTTTTCCATGCCCAGTAACTAGCCAAACACAATGGCAGTTTAAAACAGTTTATTGATATTTATTTTTACTCTGTATTCCAAAGTCATTTTTTTCTATTTTTAAACATGTGACCAGCAACAGAAGACTAGACGCTCCTCCTACTTATGTTTCCCTGCACACAGGCTGGGAAAGATCTGGGTCATGTGACATCTGTATATGGATTAAGAAAAAAGTACTTGGATGTTTTTGTTTTTTTTATTAAAATAATTACAGTGTCATCATCCACATACAGAAATAGAAGGGACAATGTAAATTAAACATTGTGTGTTTAGTATCACGTTAACTGACCTAAGTTCCGCAAAAAGTTTGTCCGGCTCTGACAATGTTTTGTTCATTTCATGGAGCTCATGCCATAAGAAATTAATTTGCCTATTGTTCGACGGACTTCTAGATAAAAACAAGGTCTAAGCTATTGTTCTGAAATGCAATTAACTATGAAATTAATTTATTGTAAGCTCCGGGAGCTCCCAGTTTCTGGAAACAGTTGGAATTCTCAGTATTAAAGCGATACTAAAGTCTTGTTTTTTTTCGTTTAAAAATAACAAACATGTTATACTTACCTGCTCTGTACAGTGGTTCTGCACAGAGCAGCCCCGATCCTCCTCTTCTCACCGGCGCTCCTGGCCCCTCCCTCCTGCTGAATGCCCCCACAGCAAGCAGCTTGCTATGGGGGCACCAGAGCCGAGCCACTGCTCTGTATGTCCATTCAGACACGAAGCTGCAGTTCTGCCCCGCACCCTCTCACCTCGTTGGCTCACTGACTTTAAGTGATAGCAGTGGGAGCCAATGGCCCCACGCTGCAGTCTCAGCCGATGGGGAGAGTCCCGAGTGGCTGACACTCTCCTGCAATATCGCTGGATCGACATCGGCTCAGGTAAGTATTAGGTTGGTTGAGGGGGGGGGGGGCTGCTGCACACAGAAGGTTTTTTATCTTAATGCATAGAACTCTGGAAATGTGATCTGTTCGTGGTCCCTTAGGACATTTTAGAAACACTGTACTGAAATATTTGTACCCTGAGGCAAAAGACTCAGACTTCCAGAAACATCGAGCACAATGTACTGACAAAAATACTGAGCATCAGTGGCGTCGCTAGGGGGTGGCTTTTGGGGCTATAGCCCCGAGTCTCTGCAGGGGTCCCCAAGGGGAGGGGAGGCTCTCTGGGGATATACACACACACACACACACACACACACACATATATATTATATACATGTGTATGCCCGCCCTACGGTGCTATGGGCTACTACTTACTACGGTGCTATGGGGTCTAGCCCCCTGGTCTTTTGTAGACCTAGCAACGCCTCTGCTGAGCATCAAGAAAAACGTGTTTATTAGGTAGAAAAACTTTTTTTTTCCCTATTTTTTTAAAGTTTCCGTGTAATCATCTTGCTTGGAAAAAGGGTATAAAAGTTGCCATAACTTGAAAATGTAATAAAAAGATCTTCAAAAAAAAAAAAAATTGCCACAGAAATCAAATTCTGATTTGAAGAGCCATTTTCAAGCTTTTTGTTATCTATAAATAAACCATTTTCGGGAGGAGGAAGGAGTTGATAAACATGGATAAGAAAATGAGGAGAAATGTATAATTATTATACAACAGTTAAGCCTCGTACACACGATCGGATTTTCGCCAAGGAATTGTGTGAAGACAGACTGTTTGCCTAAAATCCGACCGTTAGTACGCTCCATCAGACAATTGTTTTCCAACTTTCCGCCAAGAAAATGTTGGATGGCAGGCTAGTAAATTTTCGGCGGACAACGGTCTGTTGTCAAATTTTCGTATCGTGTGTACAGAAGTTCGTCACACATAAGTCCAAAGTACAAACACGCATGCTCGGAATCAATGCTCTGTGGCAAGCCTCCATCCCTAATTACATGTATTTGCAGAGAGAAATTGGTCATGGGACTTTGAATGAGGCGTGTCACTAATGAAAAAAGTAACAATGTAAATCGCATAGAAGGGTACATAAGTAAAAATATTTATTTTACAAGCTGAAACATTTAATTATCTCAAGGTACAAAATACAATTCGTATAAAAAAGAGATCCCAAAAAAGGGCTATTCTAAGCTGACACATGATAAATAATAAATAAAGCTCAATTCATAGAGATAAATACATAATGATGTTTGCACCCATAGGTACATGATGAGTGTTCCTTATGGGTGCATGATATGAACTTTTCGTGAAGGTTTTGTGGATTTGTCCATTAGTCAGAAGTACAATGCCACAAATAGAGATAGATCCAAGTGAAAAATAGTGTACAGTGGAACCTTGGATTACAAGCATAATCCGTTCCAGGAAAATGCTTGTAATCTAAAGCACTCACATATCAAAGCGAGTTTCCCCATAGAAGTCAATGGAAAGGAAGATAATTTGTTCCACATTGACTTCCACTATATGCAATACCGCATGTGGCCAGAGGTGGGGGGGGGCGCCGGAGACCCTCGGAAATACTCGGGGACAGCTCGGCTGAACTCGGAAAGGCTTGGAAACGGAGTATTTCCGAGTGATCCCGGGTATTTCCGAAAGGCTCCTAACCGTTCCGAGTGTCCCCGGCGACCCCCGCACCTCTGGTCAAATGCAGTACTGCACGCCCCATTAGCTTGAATTCTGCTTGTTTTGCGAGACACTCGCAAACCAAGTCAGAATTAAAAAAAAAAAAGTTGCTTGTCTTTCAAAATGCTTGTTAACCTCGTTACTCGTAAACCAAGGTTCCACTGTATTGGTATAAAGCTACCTAGGTTTAAAAAAAAAAAAAAAAAAAAAAAGGGGGGAGGGGCAAGGAATCCCATACTCACATGCCAGCTCAGAAAGCCGGACTAGCAACTAATTACGGGAAACGGAGGACGCCGGATACAATGCTAGGTCCGGGGCTGAGGCGGGGGCCCCCCACCCAAAGCTAGGGTGCAAGCGATGCAACAAACCAGATAACCATTAATTGATAATCTGAGGGGAAGGTGGGAGGACACACCCGATCCACACTGAATCTGAAAGTATAAATTTACACATATAAAAAGTCTAATGCGTAAATGTGACAAAGTGCTTGTATCTGAAAATGTGTCCTGCCCCAAGTGAATAAATCCCAAGTGAAAAAATGCCCCACTGCATAAATATCAGATACCAGAGGTGATAACCCCTGAAATGGGTGTATATTAGTAAAATCGGCAATGTAAAAAACAGGAGTGAACAAGTGCCCAATAATAAATGCAACGAGGGGAAAAATAAAAAAAAATAATATATTATGTCAACAAAAAATTCTACAACAAAAACGTACTGGTGTAGGGTGAACAAAAATCAAAGTGTCTCTGCAGTGGAGACATGGGAATTGAAATGCTGGACGTTGGACGCTATAAACACCCAAGATGGTGGGCGAGTCCCCGGCCAACGTCATGCAAGGACCAATGGGGAGAAAGAAAGGCAGAATGGTAAATCACAAAACCGTGCGAACACCAGAAGTGAGTCCACCGCCGCCCTAACCCCTAAATGTCGCCGCGAGCGCATGACGCCGATGCGTGGGAGGACACCCCCCGCCTGCATCCCAACATAGGGATGGAGAGGTACTGCCAGGCGTCGCAGGCCCTAAACCAACAGAGGATGGCACCCTCCACCCCCTAGATGAATCAGAGCTGGTAAACGTAAAACCAAAAAATGGCCAGCCATGAAATGTTGTGATATGATATGAGAAATGAAATCATAACCGTTCATATAAGGAAATGTAAAAAGTATATATGTATATAAGGCAAAATAAAATAAAAAAAATTGTGGTATGTCAGATCACTAGAGACTTCCACCCAAATGTTGAACATTTCCAAGATTTCCTTGAGCCTGATAAACTTAGAGTAATATTTAAACACTGACAACAGGTGGTTTACGAAGCCTTTCTCCATATCCATGTGCATGGAACTGGTTCTACCAAACGGCGCTGATCCCGTAACTATGCAGTCACCATCAAATGGGAGGTCAATCAGCACCTCTGGAGGAACGCCAAGGTCCAAGGGCACTCTGTTTGAGAATGGTTGATCAGCTATTATTTTGGGGCCAAGTACAGAATATGTATGTACCAAAGCTGGAGTAATCTTTGTAGACAAGACTAGTGTTCCTGCCACATGCAAAGTTGCCAAACGGCCAATCTGGGTGTAAATGGAGTTTTTCCTATAAAAGGGTCCCACAGAATGCCAACGCAGCGGGCCCTGCAGATTGCCTCACTGGAGAACTTCAAATTATCCACCATGTTGATGTAAAAGTTACTTTTTTTAAATTATGAAAAAAAACGAGGCTCTGTAAAAGAAATTTGACATCATTGGCTTGTTTTCATGATTCAATGCCATGAGATGCCAGAAAGTCTAACCACTAATCGGATGTTCACAATTTAATAGATATCCACTGAACTTCAATGGCAAGGTAATTGATCTCGAAAAAGAAAGGAGAAGAGGTCAGCGCAATGCTTCATTCAGAAGGGAAATGCTATTACAGGAGTGTGTGTAAGGGAAACTAAAATAGAAGACCTAAAGACAACCCGTTTTTATTTAAACAAATATCTTTTATGCCATACAAGTCATTCTACTCTTCACTGCTACTTCTATTGCGTTAGCTTGGAGTTCTCCAATTTGCGTCCTTATTTTGAGTGACCTCTCTGCATCTGACGGGTAGCAAGAGTGTCTTGCAGACTCTGCTAAAGGGGATAGATTGGCGATAGCTCATGACCCACCACTGTGACCCAAGGCCGGAAACGGGGCTGTCTACAAAAGTTCACCATTCAAACAATGCAGACCCGAATCAAAAGCAAGGGAACTTACTAATGAAAAAAATAAAAAAAAGAAGGAGCACAAAATTAGAACTGCTACCCTAAGCAAACAAATCCATAAAATATAAAAGTTAAAACCCAACTGACCATTAAGGGCAGCCATTCCAATTTTGTGCTCATCTTCCTTTATCCAGGTTTGATTTATCATTCCTACAGGTACAGCCAACGCCATTACAACATAAAGATCCTCTTATTTGCAACTGTAGTGCAGAGATCTTCTTTGGTGTCCCCAAGTGAAAAGCTGCATCTACTTGGAACTGAACTGAACTATCCATTGTGATCCTGGAATTACCTTGGCGAAAAGGCAAATCATCTTTTTTCCACACAAAAAAGCAGGAGATAGAGGAGCAGAGAGTTATATTAAGTACAAATATGACATAAGTGACCCAAAAATACAACCCTGCCACGGGTGTTTATCCATCGGAGATTGCTGACAAGGTCATCGCACTCCAGGGATTATGTGGCTGTGCTAATTACACAGACAGCAAATGATTAGCTGTAAAGGAAAAGTCCAATTATCGGCTTTGGCCCATCAATATTTTATCTTGTGTCAACAAATCTAAAGGGCTATGAATGCACATGTCAACATCTACCTATGATAAAAATTGCACAGTTCAGCGGGTGAGTTATATCAGGTCTTCCAAAGAGGAAAATGATTACAGAGAAATCCTCGAACACGCTGTAGTACGCTCTGGGAAGCATCTTAGGGCTACAAAGTGTCATCCAGACCAAAAGCATTATTTTAAAGTTGCACTCCAGACAAACAGCTACATACATAAAAAATACATTGTGAGTGCTTTTTTACCTGCCAATAGATTTGTATTACTAACCGTGGAGCCCTGAGATAATCCAACTCTGACAATTAGCACAGCCTTGTCCGGCACGGCAGGAGACCTGATATTTCTCTGCAGAAAGTCAGTCTCCTTCCCACCCCCAGCCTGTGACTGGATAGCGAAAAGATGAGCAACACACGGTAAGCTAATCTCTTTGTCACACTGAACTCACCTCCAATCAGCATGATGCTTGCACTGCTGTGCAACTGATTGGATCCTTGTGCTGCTTCTCCTTTCACCAGTCTGAGATCTGCTGTGCTATTGACTACATGAAGGTGATACAAATTTACACTTAGGTACTTAAAGTATTACTAAACCCTGGACCCTGCACTCATTGTATCGGGTCTACCACAGTACACAGAACATGGAAATGCTAACATTTTAGTAAATATAAACTGCCAAATACTTTTTCTCATCAACAGTATATAGCAGTCTTGTAACTTCTAGCAGTGTCTGGTTAAAGCTTGTAGGAGTTTTCATACTGCACAGACTGTCCTATAAGGCTGCAGGATGCGTTCACCCATCGGCAGCAAGCGACTCAGCACTCACCCATCGGCAGCAAGTGATCAATGCAGAATTAACACATCAATAGTGAGTCAGCATTCACAGATCAGTAGTGACGCAGAGTTCACAGGTCAGTTCCGGGGGTCAGGAGAGTAAGGGATGCAGAGTTCCGGGGGTCAGGAGAGTAAGGGATGCAGAGTTCCGGGGGTCAGGAGAGTAAGGGATGCAGAGTTCCGGGGGTCAGGAGAGTAAGGGATGCAGAGTTCCGGGGGTCAGGAGAGTAAGGGATGCAGAGTTCCGGGGGTCAGGAGAGTAAGGGATGCAGAGTTCCCGGGGTCAGGAGAGTAAGGGATGCAGAGTTCCCGGGGTCAGGAGAGTAAGGGATGCAGAGTTCCGGGGGTCAGGAGAGTAAGGGATGCAGAGTTCCGGGGGTCAGGAGAGTAAGGGATGCAGAGTTCCGGGGGTCAGGAGTGTAAGGGATGCAGAGTTCCGGGGGTCAGGAGTAAGGGATGCAGAGTTCCGGGGGTCAGGAGTGTAAGGGATGCAGAGTTCCGGGGGTCAGGAGTAAGGGATGCAGAGTTCCGGGGGTCAGGAGTAAGGGATGCAGAGTTCCGGGGGTCAGGAGTAAGGGATGCAGAGTTCCGGGGGTCAGGAGTAAGGGATGCAGAGTTCCGGGGGTCAGGAGTAAGGGATGCAGAGTTCCGGGGGTCAGGAGTAAGGGATGCAGAGTTCCGGGGGTCAGGAGTAAGGGATGCAGAGTTCCGGGGGTCAGGAGTAAGGGATGCAGAGTTCCGGGGGTCAGGAGTAAGGGATGCAGAGTTCCGGGGGTCAGGAGTAAGGGATGCAGAGTTCCGGGGGTCAGGAGTAAGGGATGCAGAGTTCCGGGGGTCAGGAGTAAGGGATGCAGAGTTCCGGGGGTCAGGAGTAAGGGTTGCAGAGTTCCGGGGGTCAGGAGTAAGGGTTGCAGAGTTCCGGGGGTCAGGAGTAAGGGATGCAGAGTTCCGGGGGTCAGGAGTAAGGGATGCAGAGTTCCGGGGGTCAGGAGTAAGGGATGCAGAGTTCCGGGGGTCAGGAGTAAGGGATGCAGAGTTCCGGGGGTCAGGAGTAAGGGATGCAGAGTTCCGGGGGTCAGGAGAGTAAGGGATGCAGAGTTCCGGGGGTCAGGAGAGTAAGGGATGCAGAGTTCCGGGGGTCAGGAGAGTAAGGGATGCAGAGTTCCGGGGGTCAGGAGAGTAAGGGATGCAGAGTTCCGGGGGTCAGGAGAGTAAGGGATGCAGAGTTCCGGGGGTCAGGAGAGTAAGGGATGCAGAGTTCCGGGGGTCAGGAGAGTAAGGGATGCAGAGTTCCGGGGGTCAGGAGAGTAAGGGATGCAGAGTTCCGGGGGTCAGGAGAGTAAGGGATGCAGAGTTCCGGGGGTCAGGAGAGTAAGGGATGCAGAGTTCCGGGGGTCAGGAGAGTAAGGGATGCAGAGTTCCGGGGGTCAGGAGAGTAAGGGATGAAGAGTTCCGGGGGTCAGGAGAGTAAGGGATGCAGAGTTCCGGGGGTCAGGAGAGTAAGGGATGCAGAGTTCCGGGGGTCAGGAGAGTAAGGGATGCAGAGTTCCGGGGGTCAGGAGAGTAAGGGATGCAGAGTTCCGGGGGTCAGGAGTGTAAGGGATGCAGAGTTCCGGGGGTCAGGAGTGTAAGGGATGCAGAGTTCCGGGGGTCAGGAGTAAGGGATGCAGAGTTCCGGGGGTCAGGAGTAAGGGATGCAGAGTTCCGGGGGTCAGGAGTAAGGGATGCAGAGTTCCGGGGGTCAGGAGTAAGGGATGCAGAGTTCCGGGGGTCAGGAGTAAGGGATGCAGAGTTCCGGGGGTCAGGAGTAAGGGATGCAGAGTTCCGGGGGTCAGGAGTAAGGGATGCAGAGTTCCGGGGGTCAGGAGTAAGGGATGCAGAGTTCCGGGGGTCAGGAGTAAGGGATGCAGAGTTCCGGGGGTCAGGAGTAAGGGATGCAGAGTTCCGGGGGTCAGGAGTAAGGGATGCAGAGTTCCGGGGGTCAGGAGTAAGGGTTGCAGAGTTCCGGGGGTCAGGAGTAAGGGTTGCAGAGTTCCGGGGGTCAGGAGTAAGGGATGCAGAGTTCCGGGGGTCAGGAGTAAGGGATGCAGAGTTCCGGGGGTCAGGAGTAAGGGATGCAGAGTTCCGGGGGTCAGGAGTAAGGGATGCAGAGTTCCGGGGGTCAGGAGTAAGGGATGCAGAGTTCCGGGGGTCAGGAGTAAGGGATGCAGAGTTCCGGGGGTCAGGAGTAAGGGATGCAGAGTTCCGGGGTCAGGAGTAAGGGATGCAGAGTTCCCTAGTAAGTTGACCCCCTATCCCACAGTATAGCCCCCCCCCCCTGCAGCTTACTTGTAGTAGTAAATTTATCCAGTGAAATTCTGGACCCCTGTGCCTGCGCCAATTCAGCAAGTTATGCTCAAGTAATCCATAATCAAGTAATCCATTACTTTCCTAAGCCATGACATTGCTGGACATCTAGGAGCCGAGTGGGAATTGGACCCCACAGCTGCCTGGCATCTTTACTATGTAACCATTGGGCACTAGTGAAGTACCCGCTGGTTAGTTGACATGTGTCATCTCCCAGGGAGAGGAAGGGTTGCTTCATCCAATCCTCTCCCCCTGCCGCTCCTCCGGTGCCCCATCTTCTCCACACCACAAGTACTAGATGGATATTTGCTGCAGCTGCAATTACCACTCACAGTTACAGCAAAGATCCATTGGAACACAAGAGAAAGTATTTCATGTATTTGGTCTCCTGGGGAACAGAACACATTGACAAAAACTGACGTGAGACTTCTTTAATATTAAATAAATTAAGATACACAAAAAAAATAAGGAGGTAGAAGAACAATCTAAAAAAAAATGACAGCCAGTGTGTGACATCTCTCAATTAAAGTGTTATTTTAGCTCACATGAGATGACATCACTGAGTGCCGCATTCAGTTATTTCGACAGATACGTAATGTGTCACTAAAAAAACTCACCCCTTGATGAATCAGTCTCATAAATTAAATGTGTAAATGAAGTGATTAGTAATTCTGATAAAACAAAGCTGCTTGATTTTCAGGTCTGACAGCTCTATGTTGTGATCGGACGGCGGTCAGGCTCTGCATATTACAGCAGGTGAGTCAAGGATACCTACAATGTCACTCCTGTCTTCTATTCAGCAGAACGGTCATAGGACGCAGATAACACCGAGGACCATTTCATTGCTGCAGGGATGAATAAGTCGATTATTCCTTCAAACACTATGAAACCCCTCAAATACCACTGAGGAACATTGCTTCCAGATTTAGAGTCCCTTTCATTTCTAAAACTGTGCAGCCAAATCAAGCAGGGTTTTAACAGTGTCTCTGAGCAGCAATGCAGCTTCTTGGCACTTAAAGCAGTATTGAACCCAAAAGCAAACATTTATTTTATTGCAGCTTACCAGTTCCTAGGGCCCTTTCACATCGAACGCAGTTGGATGCAGTTGGCTGCACTTGGATGCATTTTGAACTGCATTTCAACTGCATAGACAGCCCAAAAATCAAGGTGATTGGGCATAGTTCACATCCAGGCTTTTTTTTTCAGCGGGAACATGGGGGGACGCAGTTACGACACCTCTAGTACAGCATGTGTATAATGGCAAGGGGTACTAGAGTGTGCTGGAGGGTCTACTGGTGCTGGCTGCTATGTGAAGAGGGGGGGGGAAGGTTCCAGTGTTGCTGGTGGAGGATCTATTATTGCTGGAGGGGGGTTCATTGTTGCTGGGAGGGATTTACTGTTGGAGGGGTCTATTGTTGCTGGCTGCAGGGATATGTATTGTTGCTAGTGGGGGTTTATTGGTGGGGTGGGGGGTATTTTTTTCCGGCTCCTTTGTTGCTGGAGGTCTATTGATGGGGGGAGGGGGGGGGGGGTCTGTTGGCTGAAGGGGATTTTATTGGTTTTCTAGTTATCAGTATCAAATTCCATACATACAAATTACTTGGTTCTGTATTCTCTAAAAGTTGTGGAATAGTGCCCCACTGCTGTGTCATTGGCAGCAATAGTGCCCCACTGCTGTGTCATTGGCAGCAATAGTGCCCCACTGCTGTGTCATTGGCAGCAATAGTGCCCCACTGCTGTGTCATTGGCAGCAATAGTGCCCCACTGCTGTGTCATTGGCAGCAATAGTGCCCCACTGCTGTGTCATTGGCAGCAATAGTGCCCCACTGCTGTGTCATTGGCAGCAATAGTGCCCCACTGCTGTGTCATTGGCAGCAATAGTGCCCCACTGCTGTGTCATTGGCAGCAATAGTGCCCCACTGCTGTGTCATTGGCAGCAATAGTGCCCCACTGCTGTGTCATTGGCAGCAATAGTGCCCCACTGCTGTGTCATTGGCAGGAATAGTGCCCCACTGCTGTGTCATTGGCAGGAATAGTGCCCCACTGCTGTGTCATTGGCAGGAATAGTGCCCCACTGCTGTGTCATTGGCAGGAACAGTGCCCCACTGCTGTGTCATTGGGAGGAATATTGCTCCAAGGGCCAAATAAAAGGCAAGCAAAAGGTTACATCTGGCCCCTGGGCCACAGTTTGGAGACCGACATATACAATGGCTTACATGAACAAATGTTTCATGGATAACCTAAGTCTGCTTCTGGATAACAGTGTTCTAAGCACATGCACATTACCATAAATATAATTAATTACAGCACTCCTAAACCAATCCAACCAATCAATTCAACTCCCTTACTAATAAAATATATAAAAAAAAAACAAAAACACAACTAAAAACTAATCCCAGTGCAATTCAATAAATACCACAAACTTAACACCTATACCAATAAATAATTAGAACAACAATTTGAAACCATGCTTTGACCTTGAACTCAATTTCTATATCAATACATTAGTAATAAAATAAATACATTAACAGCGCAATAAAGTATCAATTTATATGAGTAAATCATTAAAATAATAGATTCACCAATAAAAGCACAATAAATAGAATTATAAAAATGCAACACTAGAAATGATGAATTCATAGAGAATTATATAAAGTCTTAAATTAAAATCAAAGTGCTTTAAAGAATAAAAAATAAAAATCAATACCAATAAATTAAATTAATATTCTATTCAACATGTACAATGAACCCCATTCACATTTAGCATTTCCTTTGTACAAATAAGAATAAAACAGGAACTTTCCATTTTTCTCCTTTGATTTTTTTGGCTCACTATGGTCAAAAATTATTGTTGGTTTGAACCATTATATATCTTAGGAAAAAAAATGAAATTCTACTGGCATATGTCCAGCTCTAGTAGAATATAAAAAGGGCCATCATGTTAAAGAAGGCCTGGAGCCTGATTTTGCATGCGCAAATTTATTTATTTATATATATACACATGTAAAAGATTAGCTTATAGCAATGAATTATCAACATGTATTATTATTATAAATGTAATTATTAAAATGCATTATTCTAGAAACCTTAGTTTTATGTATAATTTGTAATGATACACACACACACACACACACACACACAGTAGCAGCCATTATTTACATTTGCATCTTTCTTTTCCCAGATATACAATGGTTGTATATTAGGCCTGATTTACACCTATGCATTTTTTAGTGCATTTTCAGTTTTTCAGAAACACACTATAGTCCATATAACATGGTTTTCTATGAGTCACATTCACATCTGTGCATTTTATGGAAAGGGCCAGGAACTTTTTTCTGGTTTTTGGGTCCATATAGACTTCAATGGGTCCAAAACGTGTATTGAAAAAAAACGCAAAATGCACCTGCAATATGCCATCTGCAACCTTCATAGGTGTGAACCAGGCCTAAATGGAGAAACGCACTACAGTCCATTTAACATGGTTTCCTATGAGACACGTTCACATCTATGCTTTTTTTAGCTGCTTTTTTATTTAAGTGTTTATTATGTTTAAAAAATAATACAAAAAAAGTGCCAAAAGTGACAAAAAGAGAAAAAAGGGTGATGAGTAATAACATGTAGCTTCTACAAAGTTACATCAAAACTTGAGGGATTAGTAGTAGTGGACAAACAGTTTGAGTCGAACATGCATATAAGCATAAGATATCACTATGATGAACATGTTGAACAATGGGTCAAGAGAACTAAAGAGGGTAGCAATGGTAGAGCAGTAAACTATATGAAATATTTTGAGTACCACAGAGAGATCTTTTGTGGGTAATTGGTGTAAGGCCCCTTTCACACGATCGGACCGTTCAGGTCCGCCTGTCAGTTTTGACGGCGGACCTGAACGGGCGCTCCATGTTAGCCTATGGAGCGTCGGATGTCAGCGGAGACATGTCCGCTGACATCTGACCCCGTCCGATCCGCTAAAAGCAGACGGATGGCTCTACGTCCATGTCCGTCGCTATCGGATCGGGTGAGATCTGACGAAAACGGACACGCTGTCAGTTTTCGCGCGATCCCTCCATAGGCGGCAGCGGCGCCTGACAAGCCCCTCCCCGCTCAGTGAGCAGAGAGGGACCTGTCATCCGCCGGCTCAGCGGAGATCAACGGACAGATCTCCCGCTGAGCCGGCGGACCGAGGCAGACTCCGTAGAAACGGAATCCGCCTCATGTGAAAGGGGCCTAAGGAGGAAGGGAATTACAGGTCCTGATTGATGATAGGTGGGGATTTGAGCCAAATTGAGAAGTATATATGGGAGCCATATTTTGCTCGATGATATTAGTTAGGGTGGATAGGAACAGTATTTGTCAACTAACACAATGGAGCACTTCTACAGTCATTGATCCAAAGTTTCCAGATTTTTTTAAATCATTTTGTGGATATATTGGCTTTGGCAAAAGAGCATTCCATTAGGTAGAGCAAGTTAAGTAGTCGGATGGTATCTTTCAGTAGAGGAGGGTGAATCGATTTCCATTTTTTTACAATTGCCAATCTTGCTGCTATTAGGATGTGTGTCACCAGTGTTTGTAGGTGCCTAGGCCAAGTGGGAATTGAGAGCCCCAGGAGCAGATTTAGTGGGGACATAGGAATGGATATGCCACATAAAGAAGAGATTAGTTTCCTCACTTTTTCCCAGAATTTTTTGATAGGAGGGCACTCCCTGTGTGATAGGGATCCAACGTTATCGCAACCTCGCCAACATTTGGACGAGGCGTTTGGGTATATCTTTGCCACTCTTTCTGGGGTGAAGTACCATTTGTGGAACAACTTCTGTAATGACTCCCAGTGGATGATGCAGTGAGACAAACGTAAGGGTATTGTGAGGGCTTTCTGCCAAAGTGGAGATGGAGGTGGTTGGTCTACTAATGAGGACCAATATTGTGCAGATGAGGATAGTAGATGCGGAGATGGTTTGGTAAGCAGCTGGTACACTAGGGAAATTCCTTTGGTTTTAGATTCATTAAGGTTGTAATACTTTTAGGAGGGTGAGCGAGAGAGAGTCTGCACTTGACCAACGTAGTCTTGACAAAATGGATCTTATCCGCAAGTAGAGAAAGAACGTATGGTTGGGTAGGCCAAATTTCTGTGATAGGTGGGAAAAGGGATGGAGACCTGATGCTGAGAAAAGCATTTCTATGTTGGTAATACCGGCCTTAGTCCATTCTGATAGGGGCAAGTACAGGGATAGGAGATGTATAGCTTCTATGGGTATTGCTGACAAGGTGTCCACTGATATCCCTGCTTCAAGATGCGAGATAGCTGCCCACACCTTTATGGAGGCAGTGATGGTGCCTAGTGGGTAGCGCTTAGGGTTGAGGCTGAGCCAGTTGGCGGCCAGGACATGTTTGGGGTTTGTAAGGAGTGTGGTGGCTTCTATTTGATTCCAAGTTGAGTGGTGTTTGTCCGACCACCAGTATTTCAGTTGGTCTAAGATTGTTGCTTGATAATAAGCATGGCAATTTTGCAGTTTTTAATCTACCCAACAACAAAAATGCAAAATCCACCGCAAAAACGGATCAAAAGCAAACTGCATAGGTGTGAACCAGGCCTTAATGCTCCTTTTCACAAAATCTTCCCTCACTGGGAACAATAAAATACTATTCCAAGCTCTAAAACCTTTCCCTGTTAGGGGAACTTCCTGTTCTGTCTGACAACCGTCTATTAGGACAGAAGTGCAGAGAAGTTGCCTTATTTCCTGTTCTGTCAAATCGACAGAAATTCCCCGAGTGCAAACAGTGACTTGTTCTAGTGATGCAACGTATTTTACAAGGTTATTATTCATTAAAAGTTGAAGTTTACCTTAGGATTATATATTGAACAATAAACAGCCATATAGCACATGTACCTTGATAAATGCATAGCAGCATGTTTGACTGTCCACGCTCTGGTGGTCCGGGAATTGGCGGGGGGGGGGATTTACTAAAACTGATTTATTCAGAATCTTCTGTAGCTGTGCATAGTAGCCAATCAGCTTCCAGGTTTAAAGCGGAGTTCCACCCAAAAATGGAACTTCCGCTTTAACTGATAATGACCCCCTGACATGCCACATTTGGCATGTCATTATTTGGGGGGGGGGGGGGCGGGTACCCGATTTTTACAGGCACCCAGGTCCCACTTCCTCCCCTGGCGCTGCGGCACAAGGAGGAAGATCAGCTCTCGCCCCTCTCTCCCTGCAATCTTCTGGGATACATCGTAGGTCCCAGAAGAAGCCACATAGGAAGGGGAGAGGAGCGAGGTTACTGCGCCCGCATCACTGGACTGTGGGACAGGCGAGTGTCTGATTATTAAAAGTCAGCAGCTACACTTTTTGTAGCTGCTGACATTTAAATGGGTGGAACTCCGCTTTAACTGACAAAGCTTAAAGTGTTACTAAACCAACAACAGTACAATCAGCTGTTTGTTTGTTGTTTTTTGCTAAACGAATAAAAAGAAAAACCTAAAATTTTGAAAACTTTTTAAATTTGTTTCGGTTACAAAATGTTGTAAATAAGTAAGGTTTCTCCTTCACTGATGGGCACTGATAGGCTGCACTGATATGCATCACTGATGGCACTAGCAAGAATTGCTAAATGGGCACTGGCATCATGTCTGGGCACTGAATGGCATTCCTGGTGGTTCAGGGTGGCATACCTGGTGGCCATCCATAATCGGCATCCCTGGTGGTCCTGGAGGCATTCCTGGTGGTCCAGGGTGGCATACCTGGTGGCCATCCATAATAAAACATCCCTGGTGGTCCTGGCGGCATCCCTGGTGGTCCTGTGCTGATAATTAATCAGCGCAGACCCCCGTCAGGAGAGCAGCTGATCGGCTCTCCTCTACTCGCATCTGTGAGACGCGAGTGAGGAAAAGCTGATTAACGGCTTTTCAGGTTTAAACTGTGATCAGTCGTGATTGGACATGGCTGATCATGTGGAAAGAGCCTCTGTCTGAGGCTCTTTACCAAGATCGGTGTTGCGGTGTGTCAGACTGACACGCCGCACCACCCAACGCCGCGCGCCCCCACGGGTGCGCACCGGCCGTTATCCTTAAAGACATGATATGATACGTCAGGATAAAAGCCATTTTGCTATAGGCCGGGCAGGAAGTGGTTAATAATTGTTAAAAAAAAAAAAAAAAAAAAGGGAAGAAGACTGCATGCCTTGATGTCTCCACAAGAAACCAACATTCAACATGTTTCACCATTACTGGGTTGCTCACAATTGGTGGTGAAATGCATCAAGAAAGTTTGGTTTCAGATGGAGACATCAATACATGGAGTCTTTTTTTAGACAAATTATTAAACACAGAAAGAAGAGCTAAAGTTTTGGAGTGTGGCTTACATAGTTTATACCAGGGGTAGGCAACCTCGGCCCTCCAGCTGTGGTGAAACTACAAATCCCATCATGCCTCTGCCTCTAGGAGTCATGCCTGTGGTTGTCAGGGTCTTGCAACGTCTCATGGGACTTGTAGTTTCACCACAGCTGGAGGGCCGAGGTTGCCTACCTCTGGTTTATACTTTTGACTTTGGATCGGTTCACATTGCCACGACTTGAGATCCGACTTGTGAGACCCCAAGTCGGGTGACATGTGAAATCACATTTTAGTCAATGAGATCGGTCTTGGGCTCCATTCACACTTGTGCAACTTGTCATGCAACTTCGGACATCAAAGCATGACAAGTTGTTCCCCATGTTATCCAATGATAGACTTTCATATATGTATGACTTAAAGTTGCAGCAACTTCAAAGTAGTTCATGCACTGCTTTGGTCCGACCGGTAACTTGGAGGGCCATAGGACTTCAATGTTAACCCTCAAAAGTTGCATGAAAGTCGTACCTGAATGTTATAGAATGCAACAGTTGTCTGTTATCACTGGTCAAAGCCAAAGTCGTATCCAAGTTGCACCCATCCACAGTTGCACTCCAAAGTCCATGCAACTTTGGAGTCATACAAGTGTGAATGGAGCCTGAATTAGCACTGCAGAAGTCTCTCCAACTTTAAAAATGGTTTACTACTTTAAGGCGACTTGTATCCGACTTGTGCCCATAGACTTTAATGGAAGTTGCCTCCAAGTCGGATCCTCATCTTAAAATTGATGAGATTTGAATCCGACATTACAGGAAGATTACACAGGAATTCTCTGAAGTCGCACTGAAGTCGCGCTGCGGGAGACGGGCTGCGGGAGACGGGCTGCGGGAGACGGGCTGCGGGAGACGGGCTGCGGGAGACGGGCTGCGGGAGACGGGCTGCGGGAGACGGGCTGCGGGAGACGGGCTGCGGGAGACGGGCTGCGGTAGCTAGCACCTGGGTTGTCCATGTGAGATAAAATAAGCAAGCCTGGAGTGGAACCATGGGTTTGGGTATGTTCTTGACACGTGCATCCTACCATGTATTTACCCCAACATGCTCCTGTGAACGAACAATAAAAGTTCCTACAACACGAGAACGAAAACATTTCCTGGTTCACACCAGACCATCACAAGCATTGGGCGATCGTAAAAGTAATTTTTCTCTAACGGTCAAATAGCCCTTTACCAGAACTGGATCAACTTTATGTATGCAATTACCTTTATTCAATTTTATATTTTTGCAAATTTTAATAAATACATTCAGGCAGTCTTATTTAAATACAAAAACGAACTCACTCCCCATAAAAGTTGCACTTCTCGTTCTAGAAATGCCACTTCCGTACATAAAGATGAGTTTTTTACGGGCCGGTTTCATGAAGCCATAACAACAATTAAGAACTTTGGACTTAAGCTGACCACAACCCAATTACATCGTATTTAGCAACACGGTGTCTAGAGCGGAGCGGTACCCACTACAAAGCATTAGCGAAGCCACGCCGAGTATTATTTAATGGTTGCATAACAATCCTAATCAAATTATAGGTCTTCCGACTATTTAGAAAGCAAATGTTCATGCAGATTGGCTCACACAATGAATGGGGCCCGTTGTTCTCTGGCTCAAGGAAGCTTGTTGAGAAGCTTTTTTAGATGACAGCGGTCTCCTCTCACTCAAACCATATTTAAAGAACTAAAGACAACAAAGAACAAAGTGATCTACGAAGGTCATTCAAGAAACAGCATGACTGTTAAAAATAGTTCACTTCATATCCCCAAATATGAAATTAATTTGACTGCAGCTAGACTAAGCAACCAATAATTGGGTCATCAGTTTGAATCCCAACCACAACACCACCTGCCAGGAGCTTGAATGTTCTTCCTGTGCCTGCATAGGTTTCCTCCGGGTACTCCGGTTTCCTCCCACACGCCAAAAAGACATGCTGGTAGGTTAATTGGCTCCTGTCTAAATTGGCCCCGGTATGTGCATGGATGAATGCGAGTTAGGGACCTTACATTGTAAGCTCCTTGAGGGCAGGGACTGATGTGGATGTAGGGTTGCTGCCTTTTCTTCGAGCCAAACCCGAACATGGGCAAACTCACCCAAAAGTGGGAGCGGGTACCTATCAAAACCAGGGTAAGACCTTGGATTGAGAGTAACTTGGTTTGACAGTGTTTTGCAAGACAAGCTACTTTTTTTTTTAATATATTTGATATTTGACTTGATAAACGAGCGATGTTTTGATGTATAAGTAGCGTCATGTAACTGAGCAAAAAAGAGAAGAGAGGCGCCTCTAAGTGTAGCAATATGGTTACATATAATGAAGGTACAACATTTAGCAACTCACATGGTTGATGATTAAAAGGAGGTGCATCTAAGTATGCAGCATCCAGGGTAAAGCTGTCCACAGAGACAGCGCCCCCATACTCCTGCGCTCACGTGCAAATGTGAACATGCATGTAGGTCCTGTACGCAGGGCCGTGGATAAGGGGGTACATCCAGTCCACCTGTATGGGGCTCCAGGCAGCAGGGTGAATCTGGTGTGGGCAGGAAGGGCGGTCAGCATGGCAGTAAAGCAATTGCTGGCCTGTATGGCCCTCTCTGCAGCAGCTGGAGAATGGGAGAAGGGTTCGGTAAATAAGTCATATTTACCAGCCTCTTCTTTTCCTGAACACAATTGGGTTGATTTACTAAAACTGGAGAGTGCAAAATCTGGTGCAGCTCTGCATAGAAACCAATCAGCTTCAAGGTTATTTTGTCATAGCTTAATTGAACAAGCTGAAGTTAGAAGCTGATTGGCTGCTACCATGCAGAGCTGCACCAGACTTTGCACTCGCCAGTTTTAGTAAATCAACCCCACTGAGTGATCAGTCCCGATCACTCACAGTGTTTATTCATAACTGAAGCGTAGTAGACTGTGTTTAATTGAGGGAGGGGGGGGGGGTCCCTGTCAGGTGGGCTATTTGGAGCCCGTAGTTTCTAATAGCAGCCCTGCCTGCACGCATATGTTAACGGCGATCGCACCACACGTGGGGCATTTCCACGAACGTCAGAGCAATAATTTTTAGCACCAGACCTCCTGTGCCACTAGTAACTTGTAAAGGCTTTTAAAAAAAGTGTTGCCTATGGAGATTTTTTGGTACGGTTATAGGGCGTACACACGGTCGGACTTTGTTTGGACATTCCGACAACAAAATCCTAGGATTTTTTCCGACGGATGTTGGCTCAAACTTGTTTTGTCTACACACGGTCGCACAAAGTTGTCGGAAAATCCGATCATTCTAAACGCGGTGACGTAAAACACGTACGTCGGGACTATAAACGGGGCAGTGGCCAATAGCTTTCATCTCTTTATTTATTCTGAGCATGCGTGGCACTTTGTCCGTCGGATTTGTGTACGCACGATCGGAATTTCCGACAACGGATTTTGTTGTCGGAAAATTTTATCTCCTGCTCTCCAGCTTTGTGTGTCGGAAAATCCGATGGAAAATGTCCGATTGAGCCCACACACGGTCGGAATTTCCGACAACACACTCCGATCAGACATTTTCCATCGGAAAATCCAACCGTGTGTACGGGGCATAATTTAGCGCTGTTCCACGGGCAGACGCAATTTTAATGCATAACATGTTTGGTATCTATTTACATAGTGTAACATCTTTTTACCAAATGATTGGGATTTAAATAATTTGTTTTCGTGCATTAAAATTCATTTTTTTTCCCCAAAAAAATTGCATTTTAAAACCGCTGCGTAAATATTAAATATTGTGTTGCATAAAAATATGCAACACATTTTATTCTAGGCCCTCTGCTAAAAAAAATAAAAATTATATATATATATATATATATATATATATATATATATATATATATATATATATATATATATATATATATATATATATATATATATATATATATATATATATATATATATATATATATTTCCAAGTTGTTTATTAGCAAAAAAAAATGTTTTTTTTACATGTAGAAGAGGAATACCAGAATTGGCGCGGACTAGAAGCAGTTAAAAGGTGCCTGTAGCCTCATTACATGTTCTTTTCCCAGACAACCTTCTTTCCATATTCCAAAGGGCATGAGTGTATGGGTACAAGCCCAGGGACGTCTGCAGGCACAAGGGAGCTCCCGGTGATATCCCGCGCCCAGGGATCCACATGTGGCATGTACAGCTGGTCATAGAAGCGCATGGCTCTCCCCGCTCGTACCCGTGCAACACCAGTGCTCTTTTACATTCAGCGTTTACCTGCGCATGCACATATGCAATATTTCCAGAATGCAGAAATTTTGTGTTCAGGAAAAATTAGCTTCCTTATGCCTGCAAATGTCCATGTGCCTGACTAGTTATTCCCAACCAGCTTTTTGGTATACTGAAAAAAACATAACTGACTTGGAAAAAAAAAAAAAAAAGTATTAAAAATATATATATATTTGATATATACACACACACACACACACACACACACACACACACACACACACACAGCTTTGAAAAAGTATCCCTACCCCTTGAAATTGTCCACATTTTGTCATGTTACAGCCAAAAACGTAGATGTATTTTATGTGATAGACTAACACAGAGTGGCACATAATTGTGAAGTGAAAGGAAAAGGATAAATGGTTTCCAAAATTTTTACAAATAAATATCTGAAAAGTGTGGCGTACGTTTGTATTCAGTACCCTTTACTCTGATACCTCCAACTAAAATCTAGTAAAACCAATTACCTTCAGAAGTCATTTAATTAGTAGAGTCCACCTGTGTGTAATTTAATCTCAGTATAAATACAGCTGTTCTGTGAAGCCCTCAGAGAACCTTAGTGAACGAACAGCATCATGAAGGCCAAAGAAAACATCGGACAGGTCAGGGATGTTATAAAAAAAATATCCCAAGCTTTGAACATCTCACAGAGCACTGTTCAATCCATCATCCGAAAATGGAAAGAGTATGGCACAACTGCAAACCTACCAAGACATGGCCGTCCACCTAAACTGACAGGCCGGGCAAGGAGAGCATTAATCAGAGAAGCAGCCAAGAGTCCCATGGTAACTCTGGAGGAGCTGCAGAGATCCACAGCTCAGGTGAGAGAATCTGTCCACAGGACAACTATTAGTCGTGCACTTCACAAATCTGGCCTTTATGGAAGACCGGCAAGAACAAAACCATTGTTGAAAGAAAGCCATAAGAAGTTCTGTTTACAGTTTGTGAGAAGCCATGTGGGGGACACAGCAAACATGTGGAAGAAGGTGCTCTGGTCAGATGAGACCAAAACATAAAAAAACGCTATGTGTGGCGAAAAACTGAAAGTGCACATCATCCTGAACACATCATCCCCACCGTGAAACATGGTGGTGGCAGCATTATGTTGTGAGGATGCTTTTCTTCAGCATGGACAGGGAAGCTGGTCAGAGTTGATGGGAAGATGGATGGAGCCAAATACAGGGCAATCTTAGAAGAAAACCTGTTAGTCTGCAAAAGACTTGAGACTGGGGCGGAGGTTCACCTTCCAGCAGGACAACAACACTAAACATACAGCCAGAGCTACAATGGAATGGTGTAGATCAGGAGTCTTCAAACTACGGCCCTGCAGTTGTTCAAGTACTACAATTCCCATCATGCCTAGTCATGTCTGTGAATGTCAGAGTTTTACAATGCCTCATGGGATGTGTAGTTCCACAACAGCTGGAGGGCCGTAGTTTGAGGATCCCTGGTTTAGTTTAAAGCAAATTAATGTGTTAGAATGGCCCAGTCAAAGTCCAGACCTAAATCCAATTGATAATCTGTGGCAAGACTTGAAAATTGCTGTTCACAGACGCTCTCCATTCAATCTGACAGAACTTGAGCTATTTTGCAAAGAAGAATGGGCAAAAATGTCCCTCTCTAGATGTGCAAAGCTGGTAGAGACATCCCCAAAAAGACTTGCAGCTGTAATTGCAGTGAAAGGAGGTTCTACAAAGTATTGACCCAGGGGGGCTGAATACAAATGTACCCCACACTTTTCACATATTTATTTGTAAAAAAAATTAGAAAACCATTTATCATTTTCCTTTCACTTTACAATTATGTGCCACTTTGTGTTGGTCCATCACATAAAATCCCAATAAAATACATTTACGTTTTTGGTTGTACTCTGTATAACACAAAAAGAGAATAAGAAAAAAAAAAGATAAAAAGATAAAATTTTTGTGCATTGCATTCATGTACACAGAACCCAACAGGCTGCATTCTGCCAGTACGTTAGAGGCGCAAACGCCCGCACTAAAGGATTCCATCAGACACCTGAACGCCTGGCTTGTACTGGAGGCATGTTATTTCCATACCCTGGAGTGCTTGTGGCTGACTCCATCTGGCGTTCTATAGCACGCCATCTGCCCCTGTACACCACATGTGATCGGTGACAGCACTTCTGATAAGAAAAGAGTCATAGAAGCGAGTGACTAATTTCGCTGGGCAGAATGCAAGCATGGGCTCAGCGATTGTGACTGCACAGAACAGTTTGTTTCTGAAATCTAAAATGGAACACATTGAGGGGGAAGGAGATTATTCTATTGAATAAGCATCTACTCAGGAGCCTGGGATTAACACGCAGTACGTATGGCCGACACATAACCGGTACCTTGCACTAGTCCAATCAAAAACGCTTGCAGCAGCCGGTCTGCTATTCATGTTTGTAGTGTGCAAGAGAATAGAAGGAATGTGGCTCCTATGAGTAACATAAGAGGAAGAATGACATAAAAAAGGGGAAGCCGGCCGGTGCTATGGACAGTGCAAAGTCAATTTGTCCTTCAGGCACAATGATAAATGAATCTACTAGGACTCGCAAGTGAATGAGCAGCCTTGGCTGCCCACAGCCTATCCTGGCCACATTTGTAGGGATTCTGCATCAATTTTTATTTGGGGCAGATAGAATTGTATTTTTTATGGTGCCGCGCACAATTTACCATTCAAAATTAATCCGACCCCTTCCAGTGCAGCGATAGTTTGACTGACAAATACGTAGCCATGCAACACTTTATCCAAATCATTTCTATAGAATTTTTTTGAGACAAAACACAGCTTTCTTTTGGTGGTATTTAAAAGAGAATCTTCGGTACCCTTAATGCTGGCTCTGCTCTCATCTTTGCATGCGCCATCTACATACATGCATGCAGAAAAACCTGCATGTGAAAAGTACTACCCAGTGTTAATTTTGTCGACTAAAACATTTTAGTCGACTAAATGAATACTATTTTAGTCAACTAAAATACGACTAAAACTAAAACATTTGAGATGACTAAAATGCGACTAAAACTAAAATGCCATTTTAGTCAAAAGACTAAGCCTAAAACTAAATTGAAATTTGAATTCAAAATTAACACTGGTCTGTAGTGCATGTTCATACCTCAATACCATAAATAATAATATACCGTATATACGCGAGTATAAGCCGAGTTTTTCTGCACATTTTTTTTGTGTGCTGGAAGTGCCCCCCTCGGCTTATACTCGAGTCAAGCACTTTTCTGGTGCAAAGAATGACATTTTCCGAAACCGATTTTGGGGCCCCGTATCTCGGGACCACTTGGTGCTAGGAACCCCAAATTTGGTGTGCAGTGGAACTAGCACTACAACATATCCAAAGCTAGGGTTCCTAGCACCAAGTGGCCCCGAGATACGGGGCCCCAAAGTCGGTTCGGAAAATGTCCTTCTCTGCTGCAGAAAAGTGCTTGACATTTTCCGAACCAAATTTGGGGCCCCGTATCTCAGGGCCACTTGGTGCTAGGAACCCCAGCTTTGGATATGTTGTAGTGCTAGTTCCACTGAGTTTGCAAACCAACCAAATTTGGTGTTCCTAGCACCAAGTGGTCCCGAGATACGAGGCCCCAAATTCGGTCAACTGTGTCCATCTGCACCAATGTCATTTCGGGACCCTTTGGGTCCAGAGACCCCAAATTTTGGCTGCAGCTAGGGGGCATCTGGGAACCCTTAACTACCGAGTTATGGCTGCAAATGGGCACAGTGAGGCTGCAAATGGGCATTGTTGACCCTCTTTTCCACTTACAGTAGCTGCGCATTTCTCACCCTAGGCTTATACTCGGGTCAATAAGCTTTCCCAGTTTTTTGTGGTAAAATTAGGTAAAATTAGGTGCCTCGGCTTATATTCGGGTCGACTTGAGTCGAGTATATACGTATTCGATTTTTCAATCCAGCAGTAGATAATGAGTTTGGAAACTAATGCATTACAATTTAATTACACCCATTCGATTTTAGACGACTAAATGAGTTTTAGTCGACTAAAACGTACTGGAGATTTAGTCGACCAAATATGACTAAAACTAAAAACAATTGCAGAAGACTAAAATGGGACTAAAACTAAAATGCCATTTTAGTCCTAAGACTAAAACTAAATTGAAATTTGCTGCCAAATTTAACACTGGTACTACCCTGCAGCAAACTTTTTTTTCAGTTTTAAATGTAGAGTGGAGAAAGATTCAGAACACCTGTCAGGTCTTTAGGCTACTTTCACACAGAGGCGCTTTATAGGCGTTTTAGCGCTTAAAAAAAAGCGACTGTAAAGCGCCTGTGTCACTCCAGTGTGAAAGCTCAAGTGCCAGGAGGCGATGCCGGCGCTTCGTTCTAAGGTAGGTATTTTGCCTCTGCCGAATCGCTTTGCAGGAGCTTAGGCGGCGCTGCCCATTGATTTCAGTGGGCAGGGGCTCTTTAGGAGCGGTGTATACACTTCTCCTAAAGCTCCCCAAAGATGTTGCTTGCAGGACTTTAACGTCCCCCAAGCGCACCGCCCCAGTTTAAAAGCGCACTGCAGTAATTCTGTCTGTGCGCCTGTTAGGGAGATCCACCCTCTCCATTTGTCCCGTTTACTCTTATCACTGAGAGTGAAAGTAAAAAGAAAGTCCCAAATTTTGGTTGTCGCCAGTTTAGGAATAGAGGAAAAAAATCCTTCAATAAAAAGGGCCCTGGTGACAACCAGGTATTCCCTTACTTCCTGTTTTGGCTATGGGACAGAAAGTAAAGGAAAATTTCCCCACAACGGACACAGAAGGAAAAAAAAAATTACCATCCAAAATAAAAAAAAAATTGCCTTTAGTTCTACTTTAAAGATGAACTGCAGTCTACTCACATAATTTGTAATAAAAATATCTTTGCCATTCTGAAGCTTCCCTCCAACCACTTTGAATATTTTTTTATATATACTGCGATTCTGTACTTGCCAAATATGCTGCAGAAATCTCCCTCCACTGAGTCTGGCTGCAACCATTTTAACTGTGGGCAGCTGAAGCTGCTGCCTGTTCACTTCCTGGATTTACACAGACACACCTCCAGCTCTGCAGCTCTCATTGGCCCTCTTATGACTCATCCCCCTCCCTTCCTGAAAAAACTCTCACGAGAGAGAGAGAGAGAGAGAGAGAGAGAGAGAGCTGTACATGATGTCATAAGCCTAGGCTTATTACCAGACAAGAAACAGGAAGTGGGCTGTATAAGGTATTTACTGACAGGAAAAAAAAAAAAAAAAAAGTTTTTCTATCCAAAGTTAAAACAACAAGGGCAGAAGATTTAATAGACGGAAAGTTGAAAAAAATGACTGAAGTTCCGGCTCTGTTCACATCTAGGCGCTATTTTACATGCGTTTTTTCTGGCTTTTTTGGGGCGTTTTTGTACAGGCGTTTTCAAGGTTAAAAGCTCAACAAAGTAAAAGCAGTAAAATGCCTGTAATCTACCAAAAAAAGAAGCTCCTGTACTTTTTGGAGCGACGGGCGTTTTGCTTCAGGCGACAGAACGCTCAGACGTGAACAGCGGCCATTGAAACGAATGGGATGTGTCGTGTTGGGCGTTTTTTAGAGCTGAGGCTTACAGCAGAAAAACGCCAAAACACGCCTAGGTGTGAACAGAGCCAAGGACCTGCAAGGGTCCTATCGCACTTGCAGCGCTGCCGCGTTAGTGGTAAAGTGCCACTAGTTTTAGCGGCGCTTTAGAGTAGCTTTCTGGCCGGTAGCGGGACGCTTTTAACCCCCACTAGCGGCCGAATAAAGTGTCAAAAGCGTGGCTGCGCTGCCTATAGATTTCAATAGGCAGGGGGGGTTTAGGAGCTGTGTATACACCACTCTTAAAGCGCCCCAAAGATGCTGCTTGCAGGACCTTTTTTTTTTTTTTTTAACGTCCTGCCAACACAGCGCCCCAGTGTAAAAGCACTCGAGCTTTCACACTGGGAAGCACTGAGAGACATTTTTCAGGCGCTTTACAAGCGCCATTTTTAGCGCTAAAACGCTTGAAAAACGCCTCCAGTGTAAAAGGGGTTTAAGACGCAGCGTATACAATTTGTTCTTGGGTATAGAAGTAGATTACCTCCAATTGTAAATAACATGTATTCTATTTAGTAGCAGTGCCCGATGGGCATGCCTATAGCTGCTGCTAAGGCACAGACATGTCTCCCACCTACTGGCAATAGATTGAAAACGGAGGGCACCCCTCTCTGCCGCAAACGTCGCAGGAGCTCTAAAGTGCCGCCGTCCTTCCCCAGCAGCACAGGCCACTATTTATGGAAGCTCACCAATTTTATTGCACTCTTGTCATAATAAAAGGTAATGGATAGTAGAGAAGTAAAGCTCCATAAAGACGTTATCAGCAATAAAGGCAATCATTCTGGGTGGCAGGGATTGTCAGTGTACATATAGATAAAAACAATATCCTTATCTCAGCACTTAAAATTTGCACAGAGATTTAAATACATAATCAATATGGTCAGGGAGAGTAAAGGGAGACAGGAATATCCAAGCCGAGTTGTTTTACTTAAAACCATTATAGTCCTGAGAATACACAGAGCTGGGCCAGCTTCATGCTGCATTGCCATGATCAGAATGGGTTCATTTGACAGACCACTGGTTGAATTATGCTGCTCCTGTTACCCATAGCAACTGGCTTCTCCCTGGTCTGTACCAGAAACACAAATGCAATCTAGCTGTGGACCGCAAAGACCAGGCTAATCAATGAGGCCCAATCATATACTAGGGCCAGTAGGCCTCATTCATTAACCACCTGCTTACTGGGCACTTATACCCCCTTCCTGCCCAGGTCAATTTTTAGCTTTCAGCGCTGTCACACTTTGAATGACAATTTTCGCAGTCATGCAACACTGTATCCAAATGAAATTTTTATAATTTTTTCCCACAAATAGAGCTTTCTTTTGGTGGTATTTAATCACTGCTGGGCGTTTTATTTTTTGCAAAAAAAAAAAAAAAAAAAAACCCTAAAAAAAAAGGACCGAAACTTTTTGGGAAAAAAAAAAAAAAAAAGTTTCATAGTTTGTTATAAAATGTTAAAAAACAGGTATTTTTTCTCCTTCATTGATGTGTGCTGATGAGGCTGCACTGATGAGGCTGCACTGATGAGGCTGCACTGATGAGGCTGCACTGATGAGGCTGCACTGATGAGGCTGCACTGATGGGCACCGATAAGGCCGGATAAAGACAAGCAAAGGGCTGCAGTTTGGACTGTATATATCAGTGGTCTCCAAACAGGACCAATGAAACCATTATAAAAAATATTCCATAACTGGAATTCTATAAATCTGGGTATAACATGAAACATAGTCACAAAGATAGCCTAAGCCTTTAAAGGAAATGGTGTACTCCCTCATTTACTTTGAAGCGATATGTCATGTAAGTTGACAGGTCAAATCGCATGACAAGTCGCACCCTATTGCCAGCAATTGCACTGTTCAAATCGGTGCGCCGCCAACTTTGCATGAATGTGTCGCACGAATTTGAAAAAAGTAGTTCCTGCACTACTTTTGGCGACTTTGGGTGCAACTTGCATAGATAAATCGGGGCATGAAGCCGATTTTAGATGAAGTCGCACTAATTTCAAAGCCACAGTCAATGTGAACGAGGGCTTAAAGCCCTGCCCTATCCCTCCCACTCATCCAGCACTATCTAGCGGGGTGCAAGAGACTGCGTTTATTATTTTTTATAAATAACTTTTTTTTAAACTCTAAGTGCCGGTTCACACTGGTGCGATGCGAGAACACTGCGAATCCACTGCGTGTTCCCGCATCGCATGTCAGTTCACACTGCCATATGCGAATCGCTGGGGAGTGTCAATACATTGTTAACGACACCCCCAGTTCAGCTCGCATATCGCACTGCGAACTGACAGTTCGGACATGAATCGGGTTTGCATATGTGTGAACACACATGCGATCCGATTCTGGTCCGAACAGAAAAAAGGGTCCTGTGCGTGTTTGCACCGAATGCGGTGCGATATCAGCCATACTATCTCTATGGCTGATATCGCACCACACAGACATCGCATGTAATGTGAACGGCAGTACGCTGCAAATTACATGCAATGTCTGTGCGATGTTTGGCAGCCAGTGTGAACCGGCACTAAAGGCATTATACATGCCAACATTCCTGTTTATCACTCTGAGAATAAAGTACTGGGGGGGTTTAGGTGGACTTTGAGCTGACATTTTTTTAAATTCATTTGGGTCCATTTATGCATAGGTAAAAAAAATAAAAATAAAAAAAAAAAATTTATATTATATATATATATATATATATATATATATATATATATATATATATATATATATATATATATATATTAAAATAATATACAGAAAGAGAAAAGTAAACAGCCAGATTCAGCATATCATAGCTAAACTTGTGAAAATGTGAATTCCTGTATGCAAATCACAGAAGAAAAATATCCTGCAGCAGGAAAGCGAGCCAAAAACTTTGCTTTATAATTAGTCAGATGCAATTCCCTAAACCCTGCGGAAGACACCATAAGACCCACGGGCATCTAAAAAAGGAAAATAAATATTTCAGCCATGACATTTCCTTACTGGATCGCTAAAATAAAGCAAAGTAATGGGTAAATATCCTAAGAGAATAAAATAAATGTATTTATTCATCCACAGAGCAGCAGAAAAATACCTTTAAATTATTAAAGTATAACTAACAGAGCAACTTTTATTTTAGTTTTGTATAGAGCGGAGAGGGATCAGAACACCGGTCAGAATTTTATTGCTGTGTCCCCATTAAGGAGATTCATCCGCTCTATTTATCCTGTTTACCATTATCGATAAAAGTGAAAGTGAAAGAAAATCCCCAAATTTTGGGTTGTCCCCAGAAAAGTATTGGAGAGGAAATCTTCCAATGGGAACACTAGTTCCGATGACCTGGGGTCCCCAAGGGATTTCCTTAATTTGCAGGGATTTTCTCTCACTTCCTGTTTGGCTATAGGACAGGAAGTGAAAGGAAATCTCCGCAATGGGACACAGATAGTGAAAAAATTTTTAAAAAAAATCTGACAGGGGTTATAACCTCCTTTTTTTATTTATTTATTTATTTTTTGGATAGAGCAAACATTTTGCCTGTGGTTATACTTTAAGTATATAACCTAAGAGCATATACATTATTTTTTTTTTTTTATCGAAAACCAAAGTCACAAAACTGGAAAAATACAGTAAGTAGAACATAAAAATAATTTTTTTTAATTTTTTGTAACAAAAAAACAACATTAAAAAATTGATGGTATTTTTGTTTTGATGATTTAAAGATCTGCCTCCTTCATTCATATAAAGCAGTATTACCGGATTTTATGAATGGAGGAGCTGGGAGGAAAAAGTGTGGGCACAGTCAGTCACTCTCTACGATGGTTTTCTTAGTACCGAAAATGATATGTTAATATTCAAAGCAAACTCATCCATCCATGTCTCCATGTTACCGTATATACTCGAGTATAAGTCGAATTTTTCAGCACATTTTTTTGTGCTGAAAGTGCCCCCCTCACTTATACTCGAGTCAAGCACTTTTCTGCAGCAAAAAATTTCATTTTCCGAACCGACTTTGGGGCCCTGTATCTCAGGGCCACTTGGTGCTAGGAACCCCAAATTTGGTGTGCAAACCCAGTGGAACTGGTACCATAACATATCCAAAGCTGAAGTTCCTAGCACTAAGTGGCCCCGAGATACGGGGCCCCAAAATCGGTTCAGAAAATGTTATTCTCTCCTGCAGAAAAGTGCTTGACATTTTCTGAGCCGATTTTGGGGCCCCATATCTCAGGGCCACTTGGTGCTAGGAACCCCAAATTTGGTGTGCAAACCCAGTGGAACTGGTACCATAACATATACAAAGGTGGGGTTCCTAGCACCAAGTGGCCCTGAGATACCGGGCCCCAAAACTGGTTCGGAAAATGTCATTCTCTGCTGCAGAAAAGTGCTTGACATTTTCTCAACTGATGTTTGGGGCCCTGTATCTCGGGGCCACTTGGTGCTAGAAACCCCAGCTTTGGAAATGTTATGGTGCTAGTTCCACTGGGTTTGCACACTAAATTTGGGGTTCTTAGCTCTAAGTGGCCCCGAGATACGGGGCCCCAAATTTGGTCAACTGTGTCCACCTGCAGCAATGTAATTTCGGGACCCTTTGGGTTCAGAGACCCCAAATTTTGGCTGCAGCTAGGGGGCATCTAGGAACCCTTAACTACCGAGTTTGAAGTTCAGGGGACCTATGGCTGCAAATGGGCACAGTGATGCTGCAAATGGGCATTGTTGACCCTCTTTTCCACTTACAGTAGCTGTGCATTTCTCACCCTCGTCTTATACTCGGGTCAATAAGTTTTTCCCATTTTTTTGTGGTAAATTAGGGCCTCGACTTATACTCGGAACGACTTATACTCGAGTATATACGGTATATTTTGCTGAGAAATCACTTTAAAAAACACCCCCCCCCCCCCCTAGCATTTCTAGCCATGGCCATCTTTAGTAGGGGGATTCATGTACCATTTACTTCCTGGAATCCATCTGCTCTTAGCTCAGGCATGCAGGCAGGAGGGTGTGCTTAGCTGAGAAAGCTCCTCTTCCAGATGAAAAAATAAAAAATAAATAATGGCCATGAATACTCCTGGGATGTATGACATCATTTTGGACTGGGCCGGAAGCAACGGAAATAAAAAAAAAAAAAAAAAGGAAGGTTTAAAAGGCTCGGTTCACACTGGTGCGATGCGGGAAACCCTGCGATATAGTGCCAGGTCCCGCATCGCACAGTGGTTCCCACTGAGATCTGCGAACCTCTGCGGGTGTCAATGTAAAGTTAATGACACCCCCAAATCAGTTCGCAGATCGAACTGTGAAAAGGTGCAAGAATCGGATTGCAGCCATGGGATCCGATTCCAGTGCGGACCAAAAAAAAAAAAAAAAAAAAAAAAAAAAAAAAAGGGTCCCGCACCGTTTTGGTGCTAATGCGATGGAAATTCAGCCACACAGTTTGTATGGCTGAAATCGCATCGCACAGACATCGCATGTGATCTGCGCAGCAATGCAGTCCAAATCACATGCAATGTATGGCATCGCACAAGTGTGAACCGGCACTAAGACAAGAAAATATAATATACCTTCCTATCTACTTACTAAGGCAGTATAAGGATTTTAAATATTTTATGTGGACTGAGAAAATATAGGTCTACATTCAATTAGAACAGCTGTAGAGCTGCGTGTTCGCACAGCCCACGTGCCGAGCCCGCCAGGAAGTCAGCACGGCGCTGCGCTAATCACAGGCAGTGAGACATTTCCCGATCTCTGCAGCCGCGCATCAGGACAATGTCTCACTGCCTGTGATTAGCGCAGCGCCAAATTCCTGGCAGGCTCTGCACGTGGGCTGTGCGAACACGCCGGAGCTCATCCTTACCAATCAATATACGCTTATTGGGATTTTACCAAAACATATTGGCCTAAATTTATGAAGACGTTTGATTTTTACTTTTTTTTTATTGGATAGGTTTTAAGGCAGAAAGTAAAAAAAAAAAAAAAAAGTTGCCCCCTCCCCCCCCAAAATTATTTCTTTTTTTGGTTATAGTGCAAAAAAAATAAAAAAATAAAAAAATAAAACGCAGTGTTGATCAAATACCACCAAAAGAAAAAAAAAAAAAAAAAAAGACAAAATTTTATTTGGGTGCAGCATTGTCTGACCGCCGCAATTGTCAGTTAAAGTAACGTAGTGCCATATCACTGTGGCCTGGTCATGGTGGGGGGGGGGGGGGGGTAAATCTTCTGGAGGTCAAGTTGTTAAGATCCATTAAAATGTATAAAGTAATTAAACTCCTAAGGTGGTATACAATTAACCCTTTGAATATTAAAACAAAACTTGTTCCCTGGAAGGGAAGGAAAATCTTCCCAGCAGCACAGGCACACAAGGGTTAACGCAGCCTCAAGCCTCCGGCTATAAAGGCACAGCTATGATGTGCTATAGTCTCATGTAAAAATAAAATGTAATTCTGCATTCTTATTGATGAAAGGAAAATTAGAGTGGTAATTGCACAGGGTGGAAATACATGCAGTGTAACCATGGCATCGGTCTGCATCATAAGCTGGAACACAAAAAAAAAAAAAAAAAAAAAGACGAAAAAAGGAAGAAAAAAAATAAAAAAATCCCGGTTTTGCCAATATGGCTTCCTTCGAAGCATGAGAGCAAGAAAAAATCAAGTGTGAGAAATAAGTCTGATTCTAATCTGGGGGCTCTAAAGCCAGACTGCAGGCTTAGGGTGAAAATCTCCCACCGTTCCGGAAACCCCCTTCAATACCTAGAATGTAATGGCAAATGAAAAGTCACATCAGAAATCCTGTCCCTGGCGCGTTGCGGCTTTATCCCGGTTCGGGTGACACCTCGCCACAATCAGGGTTCCACTGGCACTTCACCTAAAGAAAGGAGCTTCCTCGCTGGCCAGAACGCTGCAGAATCTGGTCATCAAGGGAGTAGCGACTCTGTACAGCGACAGATAAAAACAGATGTGGTGGCTGCATTCGTTTTCTTTAGGCTTTTTTTTCCCTTTTATTTCCACCTGGTGATCTAGCCAGAAAGTCTTCTTTTCCAACATCCTTTAAAGTGGTTGTAAACTCTTCCATATACCCAGTGAAGTGACTAGCCTCAGGTGATACACAGAGGTGAAAAAAAAATCCTCCTACATACGTTGTACCTCTTTATCTGCAGTACCCTCTTCTCTACAGATGTTCAAAGTGCAGAATTTATACAGCTTGTCTGAGCTTTCAGAAAAACAGGGGTCGGAGAGGTAAAATTACACTCTTTAGAGCTCAGTGAGGAGAGCTCTGAGAGCTGATTGGAGATAAGAGACACGCCCCTTAGGAGCAGAGCTGAGGCTGTCAATCACAGGCTGCATGCTGGACCTAACCCTCCCCGTCACCTTTTTTCTCTTGGGGTCAGGAATACTTAGTCAGAAGTGACTAATGCTGATAGAGGAAGGAGGCAGCAAACAGAAATGACACTTAGTGCTCTGGATTGAAAGTAGTACACACTATAGGGCAGGGATGGTGAACCTTGGCACCACAGATGTTTTGGAACTACATTTCCCATGATGCTCCACTACACTGCAGATTGCATGAGCATCATGGGAAATGTAGTTTCAAAACATCTGGGGTGCCAAGGTTCACCATCTCTGCTATAGAGGGATAAAAACTGTTTATATTTCATGTCTGAGGTTTACAACCTCAGACAAGCTGTCCATAAAAAGTGGCAGTTAGAGGGTTGGGACAAACCATTTACTGCTGACAGGGGTGCTTACAATGATCAGCTTTTATTAAATTTATGTAAAGCCTTTATCCCAAAAGGAACAACAAAACTGTTTGCTTTAACTGCTTAAAAAGTGTGAGCTTTAGTTCAGATTTCATTTGTTAGTCAAGTCCATCTAAGGCCCCTTTCATATGTGTGAATCCCGGGAGGATCCGTTTTTGGACATCTGCTTGCTTGGCGGGGGATCGCTCTGTTGATCCCCGTTGAGCCGGCGGATGACTAGTCCGTCTCTGCACACACGGACCGGTCAGATCTCAGCTTTTCTCTATGGGAGGGATCGGATGAAAACGAACCGTCTGTCCATTTTCATCCGATCCGCCAGACGGATGGGAAAATAGGGTTTTCCTCCGTCATCAGTTTCGGAGCATATCGGAGACTGATGTCATGTTCATCCACTATTCCGTAGGGATACATGTAAGTCTGTTTTTCATCCGAAAACGGATGGATGAAAAAACGGACATACGGTCCCCGCCCGTGTGAAAGGGGCCCAAGTCTGCTAGTACATCTAATCGATACAAGCCCCCTGAGGAAGATACGGAAACTTCTTGTATCGACACGCGTTGGGGAAAGAGACAGGACGGAACGTGTGGCAGGCTAACTGCTGGGAACGATCAGCACACCCTGTTATCGGCTGGTTTTTCCCACTCATTCACGTATCTTGCAGAGTGGCGCACTGAGGCGCCTGGCTATTGTGAGTACCCTGTGTGGGATTTTTTATTGTGTTTCAATAAATTGTTTTAAACATACTACACCATGAAGTCCTCCTTTCTCTAGCGTATAAATATTTGATTTGACTAGTTATAGGGGATTTCCTGTTTGGCTATGCGACAGGAAGTGAAGGTAAATCTCCCCAATGGGATACAGATGGCAGGAAAGAAAAATGAACAGGGGTTATAACCCTTTCTTACTATATCAAAAAAAAAAAAAAAGTGTTGCTTATAGTTCTACTTTATGAGAAACTCCACTTTTGTTGAAAAAAAAAATCCCCTCCTCTGGGTGATCAATGTACATCAAAGGGATTTAAAAAAAAAAAAAAAAAAAAAAAAAAAAAAAAACTTTGTTGCAGATTCCCACCTTTTGTTCTTTTGAAGAAATAGCGGTTTGTTTGTCTGTGTCCATGTACAAAGGGATACTGTATGGGAGTGGGTTTATTAGAGATGCACCAATGCGCCGCGATTTTACCACGTTTATGGTGTGCTTTTCATAGGTCATGTGACTCAAAAACCGCATCAAAAACTTAACACAAGTGCGTTATTGATGCGTTCTCAATGCATTTCAACAGGCGGGTGCGCTCTTGGTGCATTTTTTTTTTAACTGATCAAAAATGCAGCAAGCAAGATTTTTACCACCACAACGGAATTCAACAGACCCGTGTGAAGACATAGGGCTCTTTCATACGGGTGGTTCGCCCAGTGGACTCCGCTTTGCTCAGAGGAGGATCGTTCCATTGATCCCCGCTGATCAGGCGGATGACAGGTCCATCCCCGCTCGCTGTGCTGAGACGGACCTGTCAGAGCCCCGCTCTCCTCTATTGGGAGATCGGATGAAAATGGACCACCTGTCTGCTTTCATCCGATTCGATCCTTCAGACGGATGGAAAAATAGGGTCACTATCCGTCTGGGTTTCAAGGACAGGATCGGATGGGATAGCGGATGGAAATGTCACCGCTGACATCTGCAACTCCATAGGGGTGAATGGAGCATCCGATCAGGTCCACCTGGAAAGTTTACACACGGACCTGATCAGAAAGGGGCCTTACATAGAATCTAAAGGGAGGCATTTTTCTTGTGCTATATTGGCCGACAATAAAATTGATATTAATTTAAATTCATGATATTAATAAAAAAGAAAAAAGTTGAAAATAAATTATACACATATATATATATATATATATATATATATATATATATATATATATATATATATATATATATATATATATATATATATATATATATATATATATATATATATATATATATATATATATATATATATATATATATATATATATATATATACATACACACACATACATATTTTACACAATTTTTTTTTTTTTAACTGTCATTTTCGGTCAAGTGCATCCTGAATTTTCTGTTTCGGTACCAAAATTACCATTCGGTACACCTCCAGTAATTATCAATCAGCTGCTGCACCTGCAGGGCTCCAACAAGGAAAACTTCAGGCTCTGCTTCCTTTTAGGCTGGATTCACACCTATGAATTTTTATATGATTTTTGCAGATCCGCACTACAGATCGTGTTCCATAGGAAACCATGTTAAATGGACTGTAGTGCAAATCTGAAAAATGCAAAAAGCACTAAAACTGCATAGGTGTGAATTCAGCCTTAGATGTGATTTCCCTTTGGGAGTATCTCACCAAAAATGACATTTTTGTTGCAGAGGATGCTCAAAAACGATATTTGTATCTTAGTGGCGACTTCTGGGAAAAATCAGTGAGCCAAACACACAAGCAGGAAATGACATATCTGGGGGGCGTTCCGTATACCATCTGTGTACAGAACTCCTCCAGGTGGCCATATTGCATTTTGCAGACAATTACAGCGCTGAAGATTGAACTGGAAAGTTAATTTTTAAAGGACATTCAATTACAATACGACTTGCGTGGCAATTGTATACGCTATATTTATTTTTTTATTTGCTAATCCCCCCCCCCCCCCCCCACTCACAAGAGTCACCCTTTAAGAGTAATTACAGTGTGGTTTAAACATCTACATAACCGATAACAAAATCACAAAATAAAATGAATGAAGCATAATATCCCCTGAAGGAAACGCTTCATAAATAAAAGGGAAACATTGTATCCAGCTTTAATACTACATTGTTTACAATAGTCTCCAACCACAAAGACCGATCTCTTCAGACAAGCTTCAACTACATAATAACTTTAATCATACGGCGTGACGTGAAGTGCATCAGATGTTTCATCCACGTGTAGGAAAGAAAGAAAGAAAAAGAAAAAAGAAAGAAAAAGAAAAAGAAGAAAAAGAAAAAAGAAAAAAAAAAAGAAAGGATCTAAATCTCTATTTAACCCTTAGGGGGGTATCTGGAAGATCACTAATTACAACACTTGATGCAGCTCATTTCATAGCATAAAGAGAAACTTCACTCCCTCCTCTTTTTTTTTCTATCCCCCTCCAGAGTTTTCCTGCTGTGATCCAATTCCACATCTCAGATCAGCCCCACCATCTTCTTCTCCAACGTCACTGGGAGTAGACATATGCATGACGAAAAAAATGTGTTTCGTTTAATCTCGATCTACTTATTTTGTTTCGTTAAAATTTGGTTGATTCGTTCAATTCGTATTCGGAATTGGTATTTACAATGCGTTTTAGGTCTTCTTTCGAATCCAACAATTTTTTTCGATTCAAAATATTTGCAAACCAATAAATTTTGAATCGGTTGAATTTGAAAATATTATATCTTTTTTTTCGATTTGAATGCGTCAAAGTGAACAAACAAAAGAAGAAACCTTAATCAAAATGATTACAAGCACTCTTTAAAATCACCTTTGGATTAATAAGAGCATTATGTTGAAATGATACACCGACAACGCACACAGTCTTTGATTTCAGAAATATGTTTACAGTTTGAATTAGAATGGAACTCGATGTAAAATTCAATTCAAATTTCTGAAATTCGGACGCATTTCCTTTCGTTATTGGGAGCATTCAGTAAACTTTGTTTATACTGCAATTCAGATATATCTGAATCCCAGAAAAAACAAAAATTTCTCTGAATATTAATTTGGAACGAAACGAACTGCACATGTCTGATCGGGAGCTGGATGTCTCTTCTGTGTCCTTTACTGATGATCGGCGGGTGCCTGAGGACACAGAGTGTCTGGAACCTGCAGATCGGCTTCTGTTGTGAATCACTTTTCCCACTTCACATTTCCCATACCTATAGCCATCTATCATAAGTGTTAGATCTTAGGCATTGTACCTAGGTGTACTTTTCTCACTGAATGTGGAGAGAGATTTAGGGTGTCACTGCTGTGCTGTGCACTGTCCTCCTTTGCTGGAGAGAAAGTTGTATCTGAGGAGCTGCAGCGCAAGGATCCCCCTGCTTCTGCTCCATTCTATCTGTAGATCAGTGCTTCCGCTACAGCTCCAGCTTCTGCTTGAATACTTCCCATCAACCATCAGATCAACAGTCATCAGGGGGAGCTCTGGCATAAGGAAGCAAAGCCCTGCCTCTACCAATGCCAGAAAATGACGGGAAGATTGGCTGCAGAGAATCAATATGCAATACTTAGGGCTAGTCCTTTGTCTTTTTTGGGCACAATGTCTACAGTTCAGGTCCTCTTAAAACAGCTCACCAAGAAAGCCTTGAATTTAAAAAGTGCTGAAGGAATTTGCCAAGCCCTCGCTAAACACAAACACGGGCTTGGAAAAAATCAGATCCTTCCCAAGTTTCCACCTTAACGCACATTCAATTCCGCAGCTTAATAATTGATATCCATTCAGGGAAGTTCACTGCATATTTTATCATTTTCCTTTTCACACTGGTACTCCATTAAGGAGGAATTTCACAGCCTAAAATTCACACACAGATGATGCACAGTATTGATATTCTGCTTCTTATGCATCAAAAATATTGGTCCAAAAAAGAAAAAAAAAAAAAAAAAAAAAAATGCAGATAGCAAGATTTTTAACACCACGATGGAAGCGCAATGAAGCAGTGTGAAGACATACAAAGAATTTAAAGAGATTTTTTTTATATAGATAGATATTATTAGATATAGATAGCTAGATATTATTAAAGATAGATAGATATTATTAGATATAGATAGATATTATCTATCTATATCTAATAATATCCATCTATCTATATCAGGTTTTAAATAAAATATATATTTTTAAATATAAATTGTATAGTATTTGACTTTTTCATTAATATCATGAATTTAAATGAATTTTAAAATTTATTGTCGGCCATTATCGGCACTTTTAGTCTAAGAAAAGTTTAAGGAAAAAAAATCTCTTTAAAATTCTTTGTATGTCTTCACACTGCTTCATTGCGCTTCCGTCGTGGTGTTAAAAATCTTGCTATCTGCATTTTTGGTCAGTAAAAGAAAAAAAAAAATTATGCATCAAAAAACGCATCTCTCCGTTGAATTGCATTGAAAACGCAGCAAGAACACATCAATAAAGCATCCATGTTACTTTTTTTTTTTTTAATTACATGACCTATGAAAAAAACACAGTAAAATCCTAGTAAAATTGCGTGCATTTTCTGTGCCATTAATCGGCACCCTTTTTTTTAATCGGCAAAATGCCAAAAATAAAATTTTTCTCTAATATATATTATACACGCTTTTTTTTTCCTTCTTTGTATTGCATTGTTTGTATTTTTTTTTTCCCTTATGGATACTATGTGATCTATATGATTTAGGCTGACCTAGGAGGCATGAAACACAGAAACACTTGAACATTAAAAAAAAAAAAAAAAGAAGAATAATATGTATGTACATTTTAATTATTTATTAAAGTAAACCTGTCACAAAGTCAAGTAGTTCAAAGTCAGTGTATAATGAAAAATGCATGAGCATTTCACTTTCCCTGAAAAAAGGAACGTCAAAAGGCTCCGGCAGTATAAGCAGCTTAGGTTACAGTCAAATCTCTAATTTTCTTAGTTGAGCTTAAAAGGAGAGATCCAGAAATTAGAACTGAATAGGACAGTGGGAGGTGAGGTTACAGTGTTAATTACAATTACCACTGCAGAGACTTTTCCAAGATGCCGCACTCCTAAATCTGTGAATTTTGCTCTGTGTCCTAATTAATAATATTAAAGACTCTCGCAAATTTGCTTATAGAAAAGGTGTGCAATTTTCGATGCAGGACACATTTTTTAGGTGTGGGTTCTGTGCATTTTTTGTATGTATTCCCAGGGGAGGAGTGTACATCCTGCATTAAAATGCATGTTCAGTGCATTTCTACCCAGCTCTTCTGCAGATTGGTTCAGTAAAAATGTTGCTAAGAGGAATATTATTGCATATACACGTAGTAACAGATTCATACACAGCAGAGAACTGTTTATCCACACCAAAGGAACATGAGATCCATGCAGCCATCCTGGTAAAATCATGGATTTTCCTGCATATTCCTGTGCGACTGTTGCAGGGCCGGTGCTAGACTATTTTGCGCCTTAGGCCAGACCAGCTACTTGCGCCCCCCCCCCCAAACAAAAATAAAACTTCTGTACCGCTAAAATATAATTTCTAGACGGTATAGAAAGGGCGCAAAACAGTCTAGCACCTGCCCTGTCTATACCCCCCGAGAGGTTTGTTGCCCCCTCATTGAACTGCCGTGCACAGCGATCATAGTTGCCAACATTGAATTTTTTTTTTTTGAGAAATGGGCGACAGCAGGGGACTGGGCGAACGCAGGGGGGGCAGAGGACTGGGTGAACGCAGGGGGGGCAGAGGACTGGGCGAACGCAGGGGGGGCAGAGGACTGGGCGAACGCAGGGGGGGCAGAGGACTGGGCGAAATTGGGTTGAAAGCGGCTCTGCCCAATATCTCACAGTCAGGACAGTGCTACAGGAAAAAAAAAAAAAAAAAAAAAAAAAACCAGATATCATCTTGATCTTTGTCAAATAACCGCACTTTTTTACTTCTGTGTAAAAGTCTAAAGATAGAAATAATAAAGTTGACAAAGATCAAGATGGTATCTGTTTTTTCCTGTAGCACTGTCCTGACTAAGGATGAGCTCCGGCGTGTTCGCACACTCCACGTGCAGAGCCCGCCAGGAAATCGGCACGGTGCTGCGTTAATCACAGGCAGTGAGACATTTCCCGATCTCTGCAGCCGCACATCGGGACAATGTCTCCCTGCCTGTGTGTAGCGCAGCGCCGCGCCAACTTCCTGGCGGGCTCTGCACGTGGAGTGTGCGAACACGCCGGAGCTCATCATTAGCCCTGATTGAGATATTGGGCAGAGCCGTTTTCAACCCAATATCTCAGTCCAGTGGCTGCATAAAAAACAAAACAGCATTTTTAGAGCCTTTTTTTTTACCCCCTCCCCCGATGTTGCTCTGCCCAGAAGGACCTGCGATAATCCCTGAGGCCGGCCGGCCGCTCCGCCCCCTGTCTTCGTCCCCCAATGACAGGCGGGATCACCCCTTGGCTGGCCACACCCCCCCACGAGTCTCTACCAGTGACAATAAAGGAGACGGGCCAGCTCCTCTGCATCAATCAGAGCCCTAAGCCGCCGAACAGCTCTGCAGCTGGGGGGAGTCGGGGGAGGGTTCTGTCAGTGTACTGCATGTGATAGTTCCTTCCCCGCGCCCCTGCACGATCCCTGGCAGCAGACATTCCCTCACCTCCTCTGGACCTCCAGTACACACTCCTACAGACCCACCACACAGGGACAGCGGCTCCAGAGGTTACATCCAGCGGGGATGAGGAGGTCACAGGCCATAGCTGCGCCCTAGGCGGCTGCCTAGTGGTAGCATCGGCCCTGGACTGATGCGTGGCTCTATCCTTGGGTGACAAACACTGTACTGCATCTATGGAGGAGCGTTTTTACTCAAGAACAGGACTACAGAAACCTCCCTTCTCCTTACAATAGAACATCTGTGACCTCTATGACTAAGCCCTATTGGGCAGGACGAAACGCGTCAGTTGCATGGCTTATTGAGAGCAGTTTAAGATAGTTTCATACTGACATCTACACTGCGGTCATGCTGGGAGTGCGGCTTTTTCAGTACACAATGCATCGATCACTGAAGAATGAGCGAATATGGCAGCTCCCCTGCCTCTGAGGACCAGAGGGAATCTGCTTTTCTCTAAGCTTTGAGCGGGGCTTCAAGTCCAATTACAGATCACTGAAGGAGGGGGGGGGGTTCTGTAGTCTTCAGGGATTACTGTCAAAGCATACAACACCAGCACACCATGGATCTTCAAAAGTGCATCCAAAATTTATTGCACACACACATGCCTGATGAAGGGCACATGCCCTATGTGGGCACCAAAACTTCGCAATTTACTGCTGTGATTGCTTTAATACGTTTTTGGAAGCTATTTTGAAGATCCATGGTGTGCTGGTGATATATGCTTTGACTAGTGTTGATAGAGGTCTCCGGCTGGTAGTTGCTACAGAACCGACCTGCTTCAAGCCATCTCCAGAAAGGTGTGCGATTGAAATATTCTACTTGGTTGGATAACTGATAGGAAGAGAACACAGATGTTCTCAATGGACAATTTCTGACAAATCAATAGGTATTTTTTAAACTTTTTGAAGGGATATATTAAAAAGTTTTCTATGGTATATTTTAGGTTTGCACCGATGCAAGTGACTTATTCAGCTGTCAGCGGGGTCCCCCTGTTGACAGCTGAAGTGTTAAAGAAGTCCAGAAATTGGAGCTGTCACAAAAAAAAAAAAAAAAAAAAAACACTTTTTATTAAATGTTCCTCTATTTAACCCTTCATTTACTCTCATCATACTTAAATAACTTCTTATTCTCCTCCATTTAATTATTTTCCAGCTGATTTTTTTTTTTTGTTTGTTTTCACTTCACTATATTAAAACTTTGTTTGCTTTGTTCATTAATATTTTTTACACCTTTAACATATGTTTACACGCTTAACATTGGGAAAAGCGCAAAATGTAAAAAAAAAATATTATATATATATATAAATAAAATTTGATTTGTAAATAACTTTTCATTGCTTTGTACCATTCCTGACAGCTGAAGTGTAAATAAAGCAGTTGCGGTAGATATCGGTAGTTGGCATCAGCGAGTACTAAAAACGAAAGTATCGGTACTCGTACTCGGTATTGGTGCATCCCTAGTAAGTGGAAGGCAAGTCAAAACCTAACTAAGCTTAAATCTGCTCTCAACCCCAAGCCAAGTCTTTTCTACGTACCCAGTAAAAGGAAAGATGCCTATACTTACCTATTCTGAAGTTGCCTTGGTCTGGTCACATGATCAGGTCCCAGCACCAGCTTCAGTGTAGGAGGAGGGACAGCCGACAACGGATGCCCCATAGCAAGCCTATGGGTGACGTCATTGCTCAGGCTCTGCAGCCGTTGTTGGCAATCTCTCCTCTACACTGAAGCCAGCGCTGGAAAGATCATGTGACTGGACCGGAGCGACTTCAGAATAGGTTAAAGTGGTTGTACACCCTGTACAACCACTTTTACCTACAGGTAAAACTATATAAAAGGCTTACCTGTAGGTGCTTGAAATATCTCCTAAACCTCCATGGTTTAGAAGAGAGATATTTACGAAAAAGCCATCAGCGCATGCACACTTTAAAAAGGGCACATCGGCCATTTCTAATAGGGGTCATGCCGTGACTGGTGGCTCCCACGTGCATGCGCAGGAGTCACGTCACAAGACTTCAGCCAGTCACAGAGCCGGAGTTCGCAGCCCCGGAAGGAAGAGGGGAAAAGATGGACGCTCCCTGCTAGTGGGGACAATGGTGACATCGCGGGCTTCGTTTTCAGGTAAGTGACACATACTGGGCTATCATGCGATGCATAGTAGCCCTTTATGCTTTACCTTTGCAGGGAAATAAAGAGGAAGTAAAACCCACCAGGGTTTATTTCCTCTTTAAGTATAGGCATCTTTCCTTTTACAGGGTAGATAGAATAGACTTAAAATGGGGTGGGAGTAGATTTAAGCTTAGTTTTTGACTTGCCTTCCACCTTCAAAGACCAAAAAGAAGCATTTTATTGTTGGGCTTTACATCTGCTCTAAAAAAACAGAACTGGATAAAAAATAAAAAAATATGCAGATCTGGTCGTTGACCATGCATTTCACTGCACCAAAAAACATAAAAATGTGTGAACCGACCCCCAACAATCTAACCTCCCAGAATTTCTCATGGGCATCTGCAATGTAATTCAGTCCTGTGAACTAACTGGTTTGAGTATTTGCAGCTTGTGGCAAACGCCGAGGACTGAGAATCTGTCAGATGGTGGTTTTAACACAGGAAACCAACCAAGACCTGAGCTGCTGCTCAAGAGATACGATTGTCCTAACCAAACCACAATCCTTTACTGTATAAAAAGATTGCTGCCTACAATACTCTACGCCAGGGGTCTCCGAGCTTTCTAAACTAAAGGGTCAGATTACTGTCCTTCAGACTTTAGGGGGGGGGGGGGGCAGACTGAGGCCAGTGGAAGTAGAAGATGCCCTGGTGTACGCAATGTACAGGCTTGGTGGTCAGTGGGAGTAAGACAATTACATAGAACCTGTCGTCAATGGAAGGAGGAATAGTGCCCCATCAATGGTACTGGTGGGAGGAATATTGCCAAGTGTTGTATCAGTGGGCGGAATAGTGCCCCATCATTGCTGTCAGTTCGAGGAAAATACCCCATTGTTGGTGTCAGCGGAAGAAAAAAGTGCCTTATGTTGGTGGGAAAAAAATAAAATAAAAATTATAGTGCCCCAAGGGCCGGATAAAGGCAAGCAAAGCCATCTGACCCGCGGGCCGCAGTTTGGAGACCACTGCTCTAGGCTTTTCCAAGGAAGATCCGTGGCTAAACAAAAAACACGACAATGTGGTTTTACAATAAAAGGGTGGTGAAATTAACAAAATTCATTAGCAATTTTCCTACTTCACAGGACAGCACCTAAAACCTATTCCAGGATCTACTACATTCAAAAGTTTGTTTCTTTGCCCAACCTTTCCACTACTAAAATGATAGCACCACGTGCATTAAACTGAATAAAGGAAATTCCTATTGCATCATGGGAGGTAGGCTGCTTCTTCGCATTTTTCAAGAGGCAACATTAAAATCATTGCATATGTGCACATCAGTAAAGCTGGCCTTACACCAGTACCATTCCTTTTAGTTTTCTAAAAGTCAGTAGAGTTAAATCAACGTTCAATTTGGACCCTAGTAACAAGAAGATTCAAAGAAGTAGGATGGAACACTTTTCTTGAATGAATGAATTTCTAACAACATATGTCATTTTTGTAGGAAAATTCCATTCATACCAAAATCAAGACGTCAAAAGTAGAATTCCAGAATAAACCTAACTAATCCTAAAAATGCTCCCTCCCCCTTCCAACACCAATTCTATCGAACCTGTGTAAGAAAGAGGTATATACTTACCTGTTTTCAGGCCGCTCCAGTTTGGTCATGTGATCCAGCTTTCGTGTCAGCCAGTGGATGCTGCAGGGGAGAGGAGGGAGTGCAGACAATGGCTGGGACATGGGAGCCTCCCCTTTCCCTACCTAGTTACCACCTGAGCTAATGTAATCCAACCACCCCCCTGCCCTAGTACACCTTACCCCTGCCCCAGAGCCACAGCATGCTGTAATATTGACATCCCTTGACCACATTCATTTTACCACTAGCCATGCTTGTACAGCTGAAAGCCTTTCATGGGACCAACTGCACAAGAGCTCAAAACGGGTCTAGGCAGGAAGCATGTGAGCAATTTAAAAGCATAAATGCATTTTCATATAAAAAGGGAAAGTAAACCCCCCATAAACATATACATAAAAATATATATATATATATTTTTTTTTTATCAAGTTAAAGAATATATAAACCCAACATTTCATATTCCTGATATGTGCCTGCTGTAACATGTACTTCTATGAGAAAGTCTCCTGTTCTCTTTGTATTAAATCCTTGGTGTTCCTGCTAGTACCCCCGCTTTCCTATCAAAAATGGGCCACACTAGGCATGAGAGCCCTGCGTGGTCAGCTCTCTAGCTAGGCTGTGAACTCAGCCTGCTCTCCTTCAATGATCAGACTGGTCGCTGACACCCCTCAGCCTGCATAGCCATTTATTGCCAAGACCAGTGTACTGCTGTTTCTCCTCAAAAAAAAAAAAAAAAAGTATTTATGTTTTTATACGTATACACAAATGTTTTGAGAGATATATATATATATATATATATATATATATATATATATATATATATATATATATATATATATATATATATATATATATATATATATATATATATATATATATATATATATATATATATATATATATATAGCAAAACATTTGTGTATACGTATAAAAACAAATACATACATATATATACACACACACACACTTTAAAGAAAGAAAGAAAAAAGGAAGAAGACGACTATGTGCAGCAGTCTATTCATATGACTGGACTGACTGCCAACACACCACAATGGACAGAAAAATGGCCAAGTGACAATTTTTGAAAAGCAGTGCAATGTCCGTGCCTAGTGTTATCTTTCACGCATATTCGTCACCTAGATCAGTGGACTCCAAACTGTGGCCCAGGGCCGAATGCAACCCTTTGCTTGCTTTTATCCAACCCCTGGGCCACTATTTCTCCCACGGACACCAATGATGGGCCACTATTTCTCCCACTGACACCAATGATGGGGTACTATTTTTCCCACGGACACCAACGATGGGGCACTATTCTTTTGAATGACACCAACTACAGGACGCTATTCCTCTCCCTAATACCAAAAGATGCATGGTTTACTCTCAATGACGCCAGGACAATTTTTACTCCCAATGGCCACAGTCTGGCCCCTCCTAAATTCTGAAGGACAGTAAACTGGCCATTCGTTAAGAACGCTTGGAGACTACTGTCCTAGGTCTTTGAATTAGGCGACCAACACATGATGATATGAGCTGCAAAAATCACTGATGATTTCAGGCTGGGGGAAAAAAAAAAAAAAAAAAAAAAAGGACTTAAGCTAGCCATTTATTGATAGAAATTTCGAACCAAAATTCTTCGGAAAACTTATGAAAATTCGTATGTTGATTCAAAGATTTCATTTACTTTTAACATTTGAATTTGGGATTAATGGACTTTACCATGCTAAAACCACATACACTGTCAATGTGTTTGTTCGAATTTTCTCATTGCCGCAGTTGAAAGCGATCATCAATTTGACCCTACTAATTGTTAGAAAGAAAAAAAAAAAAAAAAAAAAAAAAAAAAAAAAAAACACAACTCTTAGAACAAGCTTTTCTTTAAAAAAAATTCATGTGGAATTCCATCAATCAATGGTCAGCTTCCCCCCCCCCCCCTCTCACCATAGCCACCTGACTAGAATTGGGGAGCTCTGATGCTTCTGCACGCCATGTCTAAGTCCCAATCTGCTGCATCTCACCACGCACTACAGCAGCTCCCCAATGATGATCGGAGAAGGTTTAAACCATTTTTCCCCACTTGTCATAGAAATTGGCCCAGGAATCTGGTACAACCAAGAATCTGTGGGAGATAGCAACCTTTGGAGTCACATAAAACAGTAACAAGGAGAAGTTACCATGGGGCAATAAAGTCCCAAGAGGGTCACATCTGCTCTCTTCCATGTGGATAAATCAGACCCCCAATTATCCATCGATTCCCAACAAACTGTGCCATTATAGACTACCTTACTCTTCATGTCTCACTCTGTCTCCTCCTGGAAGTGTCAGGAATAGTAAATATTACAACTGAATGACCAGAAAAAGCAAAGCAAGGTTTCTGCCTGGCACGGCGTGCACACACTTTGTGAGCAGATGTGTTATTGTAATGCTGGAAGAATGCCACGTTCTGTCTCTATGCACCAGATCCCAGACTGTGTGGCTAATATGTGTGTTGTGAGTTTAAAGAAACAGACCAGAAGAGGCCTTTATCAGAATAGTAACAGAAATAGGATAGGCAACATTAAAGTGACACTAAACTCTGTTTTTTGAAAAAATATTCAAGTTTGTATTCTTAACTCAAGTCCCTTCTATTGCTCTCAGCCTCCTTCAAATCTCAAAACTGCTTTTTTGGACTGCTGTGATTTGACTTTCTTTTAGAGGGTGGCCATGTTCGATCTCCATGGTCCCACTTTGTGTAGGGACGTAGCCACCCTGCCCTGGTCCCACTGTATGTAGGAACGTAGCCTCCCCGCCTTGGTCCCACTGTGTGTAGGAACGTAGCCTCCCCGCCTTGGTCCCACTGTGTGTAGGAACGTAGCCTCCCCGCCTTAGTCCCACTGTGTGTAGGAACGTAGCCTCCCCGCCTTGGTCCCACTGTGTGTAGGAACGCAGCCTCCCTGCCTTGGTCCCACTGTGTGTAGGAACGTAGCCTCCCCGCCTTGGTCCCACTGTGTGTAGGAACGTAGCCTCCCCGCCTTGGTCCCACTGTGTGTAGGAACGTAGCCTCCCCGCCTTAGTCCCACTGTGTGTAGGAACGTAGCCTCCCCGCCTTAGTCCCACTGTGTGTAGGAACGTAGCCTCCCCGCCTTGGTCCCACTGTGTGTAGGAACGTAGCCTCCCTGCCTTGGTCCCACTGTGTGTAGGAACGTAGCCTCCCTGCCTTGGTCCCACTGTGTGTAGGAACGCAGCCTCCCTGCCTTGGTCCCACTGTGTCTAGGAACGCAGCCTCCCTGCCTTGGTCCCACTGTGTGTAGGAACGCAGCCTCCCCGCCTTGGTCCCACTGTGTGTAGGAACGTAGCCTCCCCGCCTTGGTCCCACTGTGTGTAGGAACGTAGCCTCCCCGCCTTGGTCCCACTGTGTGTAGGAACGTAGCCTCCCCGCCTTGGTCCCACTGTGTGTAGGAACGTAGCCTCCCCGCCTTGGTCCCACTGTGTGTAGGAACGTAGCCTCCCCGCCTTGGTCCCACTGTGTGTAGGAACGTAGCCTCCCCGCCTTGGTCCCACTGTGTGTAGGAACGTAGCCTCCCCGCCTTGGTCCCACTGTGTGTAGGAACGTAGCCTCCCCGCCTTGGTCCCACTGTGTGTAGGAACGTAGCCTCCCCGCCTTGGTCCCACTGTGTGTAGGAACGTAGTCTCCCCGCCTTGGTCCCACTGTGTGTAGGAACGTAGTCTCCCCGCCTTGGTCCCACTGTGTGTAGGAACGTAGTCTCCCCGCCTTGGTCCCACTGTGTGTAGGAACGTAGTCTCCCCGCCTTGGTCCCACTGTGTGTAGGAACGTAGCCTCCCCGCCTTGGTCCCACTGTGTGTAGGAACGTAGCCTCCCCGCCTTGGTCCCACTGTGTGTAGGAACGTAGTCTCCCCGCCTTGGTCCCACTGTGTGTAGGAACGTAGTCTCCCCGCCTTGGTCCCACTGTGTGTAGGAACGTAGCCTCCCCGCCTTGGTCCCACTGTAGGTAGGGAAAAAAAAAAAAACCCACTCACACACACTTTTTTTTTTTTTTTAATTTACGTAGCATTTAGCTTTAATACTTTAATAAAATGTCTCATTATCTCCTGCCAAAAATCAGCATTGAGACATAACCTTGCTACACATGACACATCTGCTGGTACCTGACATTCAGCTGTCAGACTTATAAAATAATCAGTAGCTATAAAATTGTAGCTCTCCAGACAAATTTACAACTGCTCAAGAATTTAAAATAGAAAAATAAAAAAAAAAAAAAAAAAAAAAAAACGAAAAAATGAAATATTCCTAGAGTTTGTCAATAGGCCAGTTAGAAAGATTCACGCTCTGTAATTGTCCCATCACAAAGGTCAGTGGGAATGAAAGTGAGGTTAAATCCACATTTTGAGCTATCACCAGAACAGGTAGAGAGGGGAAATCTAATGGGGACACTTGCTCCTGTGTCAACTGCATGGATCGAAATTTAGCCCGTTAAGCGGGGACTGGACAAGTTTCAATTCATGTGTAGGTAAGGAGACAATACAGAAGTCTATCTACTATTCCACTTCTGTACAACCGCCCTTTAAGATTTTCACCACTTGATCAGTGTCACCGGCTACAGCCTGCAACGCTGATCAGCGTATTCTGACGGCAGGGAAGTACAATAGCTCAGCGGGGAGGATTCCCCCATTCACATCGAATGTGTGGATGGGGGAATCAAGTTTTTTGTTCAACCTGCTGGCTAAAGGAAAAAAACAAAACCTCATCTATGGGCTGCCTAAGAGAGGACATCCCTCACATTGGAAGGAGAAGTTCGCATTCATTCCCTGTTGAGACAGGACAGGAAGTGGAAACTCTCCAATGAGACACAGTTTGCAAATATAGTGTGTGTAAAAAATATATATATATATATATATATATATATATATATATATATATATATATATATATATATATATATATATATATATATATATATATATATATATATATATATATATATATATATATATATATATATATATATATATATATATATATACACACACACACATACATACATACATATATACACACACACACATTTTGTTTTTTTTTAAACAAAACAGCAGTTTTAACCCTTCCCTACTCCACTCAAAATAAATGAAAAAAGGAAATTTTGGCTTAAGATATTTTAACACAATCATTTTTGTTTTTCTGAGCCCCTCCACCTAACGGCCACATTACCTGTTGATTCTGCCAGTAGATTCATTATTTTTCACTAACCATCAGTGCCACCAATCATTGCCCATAAGTGCCACCTATAAGTACTCATCAGTGCTGCTTTTCAGTGCCTCCTCATTAGTGCCCATCAGTCCAGGAGAAAAATAACTTTGTTGATGTCATAAAATTTTGTAAATAAAAAAAACAAAAAACACTTCTTTTTTCAAAATTTTCAGTCTTTTTTCATTATTTTTTTTTTTTTGCAAAAAAATAAAAACCCCAGTGGTGGGTAAACACCACCAATGGGAAGCTCTATTTGTGCGAAAGAAAAATTTCATATGGGTACAGCATTGCATGACCGCACAATTGTCAAAGTGCAACAGCACTGAAAGCTGCAACTTGGCCTGGGCAGGAAGGGGTGAAAGTGCCCGGTATTGAGGTGGCTAACAAGGCGACAACCCTGTTTGTTCTGCAGTGAAATTGTGCAGCAACATGTTGGCCCTGTGGAGGGAGTGCTCCTGATTGGGAGAGGACTGGCAGCCCATAGTGTGTATTTATTGTTATAAAAAAGGCTAAAGTCGTTCCAAGATTGTGTCCTAATCGAACGGTGCTATGCTAATATTTTGCATACAAATAGTACAATCGATCACAACATAACACACAGTTGTCTGATCATACAGCAAAGGCTCTTTCAGTCTCACCCTAAAGCCTCCCCTTGTCAAGCAAAACTCAATTATAATCTTAGCTGAATAACAAATGTGTGATATAAAACAAGCCAGTTACATCACTACATATGGACTTTACTTCATTTCCATATCAAAGAAAATCTGAGAAAAGCAAGGAACAGATTGGAGATTTAACCCCTACAACACCAGGCAGAGTGAGACCCAAACAGTTCTGCATGTCGTCTGCTAACATCACAAAAAAAAACAAAAAAAAAAAAAAAAAACGTATACGTCCCAAAGAAGTCTTCTCTTTTTTAAAGTGGTTGTAAATTCTTTTTTTTTTTTCCTAAAAAAAAAAAAAAGTACGTACGTTATACTTACCTGCTCTGTTGCAGTGGATTTGCACCCAGCAGCCCGGATCCTCCTCTTCTCAGGTCCCTCTTCTGTGATCCTGGCCCCTCCCTCCTGTTGAGTGCCCCTGCAGCAAGCAGCTTGCTTTGGGGGCCCCAGAGCCAAGTCACAGCTCCCTGTGTCCATTCTGACATGGAGCCCGACCCGGCCCCACCCCCTCTCTCTCCTGATTTGGCTAGCTGACTTTGATTGACAGCAGCAGCCAATGGCGCCATTGCTGTGTCTCAGCCAATGAGCAGGGAGAATCTCGGACGGCTGAGACACTCGGGGACATCGGTGAATCCATAAAAATATTCTCAAGCATGAAATGGAAACTAAAAGCGCCGGTTTGCACTCCAACCGGAAATTACATCTTTTCTGGACGTTGGAGCGCAGGTGAAGTGTAAACTGGCGCTTTCAGTTTCCATGAGTATATTTTTATGGACGTGTGTGCGCAATTTTACATCAAACCTGAATTTACTACGCTATGAGAGGTTCCTTTACATCTTCCCTTTGCGAGTGAGGTATGCACAGAATCTCTTAAAGGCACAGGAGCACGTTACAGGAGATGGTGGAACTTCGTTGTCTATATCAGGGGTCTCCAAAAACTTTCTAAGCAAAGAGCCAGTTTACTGTCCTTAAGGCTTTAGAGGGGCCGGACTGTGGCCAGTGGGAGTAAATAATGCCTCAACAGTAGTGCCCCATTGTTGGTAGCAATGGAAGAAGAGTTCCCCCATTGTTGGTAGCAATGGAAGAAGAGTTCCCCCATTGTTGGTAGCAATGGAAGAAGAGTTCCCCCATTGTTGGTAGCAATGGAAGAAGAGTTCCCCCATTGTTGGTGTCGGTTGGTGAAATAGTGCCCCAAGGGCCAGATAAAAGGCAAGCAAAGTGCCCCATCCAGCCCGTGGGCCGCAGTTTGGGGACCTAAGTATATTGCTGGTGGATCAAGCATATGATATCTGTTTGGGGAAACACTTGCTTGGAGATAACTTATGATTTTGACCTTCTTTCAGAAAAGAAAGGATTTATTTCAGGTGAGTGCGGTGTGTTTCTATCTGGGAGAAGAGGAAGAGCACTTTTTTTTTTTCATGGGTGTCACTATGATTTTAACACATTTTTGTTCATTGCTTCTGTATTTAATTTACATGGAGCACTTAATTTTCACTGTTTTCCATTAACTTTATTACACACATTATTTATTGAGGTATATTTGTATTGGATGAGTGCGGTCCAGTCTTCAAAATATCCTCCTTGTACAATCAACTTCAGGTCAAGCAAAACAATGTAATAGGAGGACCTAACTAAACTATCCAATCGGTTCATACCCAATCAGGCAGGCCCTTTCACTACATACCTGTTGGTAGATCTACCTAAAGATGATCGTTCAAACAGACCATAGATGTGCGCAGCCTATTACATTAGGGTGTGCACTCCAAAACTCAAACATGTGCGCATGCATTTAAAATATATAAACACACACAATAAATAAATGTAAAAATTATATTATGTAGTACGGCAGTGGATGGTGTCAATAGTTAAGAAAAAAAAATATTATTTTATATTTATTATTATTATTTTTTTTTTTTTTTTTTTTTAGGAGCTTTGGTGAAATATCAGCAGGGGGGGGGGGGGGTGATTAGGGTGTGCCAAGGCACATCCGGTACACCCCATGCACACACCAAGGAAAGAAGCCTGTAACCTACAATATGTGGCGAGTTTAAGCCAATCCCACATCAATCTCCAATCCCACTGGCTGTCAGAAAACTCTATGCAGGAACATATAACCCATCTGATCTACTGAGAAATTTTCTGTCTCGTGCCCTTTAATAAAGTCTTATGCAATTGTTATGACTAGACTGGAGCTTTGGTGACCCACATACATAAGATTTGCCTTCAATTCAAGCTAAACCGTTTTTGAAGGCTGAAAAGCCAAGTTTTGATTGGACTCCATGAATCATTGCCCATCTCGGCTTTTTGAAATGAAATAAGCAGTGTTTGCACAATCTATGATGGGAAGCAGATGATTACAGCTGCCAGTCCAGCACCCGACACCTCTCTAACCACAGCCTAAGAATACAATGCACAACGTCCCTGCGGTTTGCTCATGTCCTCACTGGCCTCTTCTCATGTATACACAAAAAAGCAGGAAGATCCAAGAAAGGTCATTATCTGACATAAGGATTTCCTTCAACTCACGGCAGCCAGGGGTACAATGGCGGAGGGTGCAAAGGGTCATTTTTTTTTTTTTTTTAACGCAGACCGTCAAGTGGAACTCAAATGAACGCAGACAACATTTTCTTTAGCCATTATTTTTTAAATCAAGCTATTAAATAAATAGATACTTATTTAATAACATTATGTAGGAGTGTTTAGTTGGTATGAGAGGGAAAAAAAAAAAAAAAAACATACACCACCACCACCGCACACACACAAAACACAACACAAAAAAATTTAAAATAATAAATAAATAAAAAATTTGTGGGATTCCCTTTATCATCTAATCAGACTCTCCCAAACATGTTACATTTGTGCTGTAAAAATGACAGCTGCATTCCAATTGGCTGCCACAGGCACCAGACACTTCTCGCCCGTGAACTTTAATGGAATAATACCAGAATTATGATAGTTCAATCAAAGAGGTTCTGTATAAGCACACCAGACGATTCTGTAATCTGTACGCTTCCTTATAGCCTCATGCACTTGGGCTATACAATGTAAAATTCAGGTGCATTTCCCCACCTGGGAGCCACAGGTGCTGCATACAGTTACCCATAGATATCAAAGGATGTACATAGGTATACGCCAGTACTTGTGTAAACATGAGCATGGGTACAGACACTCGACTTACATCCATAAGAATGTGCATTTGTGCAAGTACCAGCGCATACCACATACAGGCTTTTATTTCCATAGACAGCTGTATGCAGAATTTGTGGCTTCCAGTTGGGGAAATACGCCCAAATTTTACATTTACCAGCCCCAATATTTGCTGTATACTATATTAAATTTAACCACAGCATTCTAAACAATAACACATCAGCTCTCAACAACCCTCATTCACCAAAGTGGCTGAAATAAGAACTGTCAGTACTGGCCATAGATGTGCGCAGGGGATGTGCCAGGAGTGCCTGGGCACACCCTAATCACTACCGTGCGTACATTCCCCCTGCTGCCTGGACCCGGTGTCATTTAACGACCACTTCTTTTTCTGATAGCGAGTGATTGGTACAGATCACTCACTGTGTTCATTCATATATGAAGCCAAGTAAACAGTGTTTACCAGGCTTCAGTTTGTCAATGAACAGGAAGCTGCTCTGTACAGAGCATTTCCCATTCATTCACTGTCCAGTGCAGCTGAGGCTGCGGAGAAAGGGGCTGGGGAATCTCTGTCCTCAACCCCTTTCTCTGTTGCAAAAGTGAGACATCAGGTCTCTGTTTAGACCCCTGATATTTCACCAAAGCCCCCTTTGGGACTCTTAAAAGGATTGTAAAAAAAAAATAAAAAAATGATAAAATGAAAAAAAAAAAAAAAAAAAAAAAAAAACTACAGACACTGCCCAACTAACACCATCTATGTTTAATACATTTCAAAAGGTTTGTTTACATTAATAAGTGCGTGAGAGAGTAATATATATTTTTTACTCATATATATATTTATTTTTTTGCTTTGGTGTGCACACCCTAATGCAATAGTCTGCGCACGCCTATGGTACTGCCCCATAGCAACCAGATTCTTCCAATCACGCTGTCATTTTCCAAGGCAGGCTTATATTTGACCATTTGCTGTACTGGAGCACAGAGAGTTCTCATTTCAGACACAGTGACAAATACAATCTACTACTGTGTCAGCAATTGCTACCATGAAAGCCTCCATAGTAACAGGGACAAAAAAAACTTGAAAATAAATCTATTGATGCTTTTGTCACTAGACACAAGGGATAGCATTTATCTTCCTGAAATAGTGATTGGTGGATTTCCATTACTTTCTCATTGGAAGGGGCGGGCATAATATGGACGCAGACCGTGCAGCTGCACAAGGGTCCATTTATACTAGACGTGGGTCATATGGTTGATGGAGGCCCCTGTCACTGTCATGTAGACCTGAACATGGCACATTTATCTAGCCGTCAAGGGATACCCAATGAATGCAGTTATTTCCTTGACAACTAGTTGAATGGAAAGCCCCAAAGCTGGTCTTACACAGGGGCTCTTTAGTTATTCTGTCCACCATGGCTCAGTAGTTAAAATAGTGCACCATACAGAGCTGGCCTACCCATAAAAATGGCCAGATATGGATTTAGCCATGTGTGAATGGAACCTCTCCCACTGCAGGCTATTGTACGTAGACTTCAGCTGATTGGCTAAAGTCACTTTACGACTGGCTTGATTTTCTGACCGTCTCTTTTGATTTCTCAAAGTTTGTCGGGTCGGGTGGCAGGATCACCCAGAGCTCGAATTTCGCCTGATTCACAATAATCGGCTGAAATTCGAACAGCGTATGGCCAGCTTAACTGTGTAGATCACAAAGACCCCAAAGCACGTTTCATACATTTCCGCTGATCAGCTGTAACTCTATCCAGCCCTTACCATACATAGAGATTTTATGGATAAAAACAATATCATCATCACGACAGATTTAGTAAAGTTTGCACATGTGACCGAGTTGGAAAGCCAAAATGTCACCTCTGTACATGTGATGGGGCAGGGAGACTGAAGTGTAAGCTCTGCTGGGGTTCAAGGGTCTATATAATGGGTGCTCAACCTGTGGCCCCCCAGCTGTTGCGGAACTAAAAGTCCCATCCATAGGTGTGCGCAGCCATTAAAGTGTGCATCCCAAAGCTCGAACATGCATGTCTTTCTCTGCAGCCTCAGCTGCACGGGGCAGTGAATGAATGGGAAGTGCTCTGTGCGGAGCAGCTTCCTGTCCATTCACAAACTGAAGCATATCAAACAGTTTGCTATGCCTCAGCAATGAATGGACACAGCGAGCGAGTGTTTTCGCTGTGTTCATTTAGAAAAGAAACTATTTGAGGGCCAACAAGGAGGGGGAGAAGCCTGGGAGGTAGGGGGAATTGGCAACACACACAGTGATTACGGTGTGCCCAGGCCCCCCCCCCCCCCCCCCCTGCACACGCCTATGGTCCCATTATGCCTCTGCCTTTGGGAGTCATGCTTGTAACTGTCAGCAGCTTGCAATGCATCATAGGACCTGTAGTTCTGCAACAGCTGGAGGGCCACAGGTTAAGCACCCATGGTCTATATGAACTGTTACAGTATAAAACAGAACAGCAATGGTAATTATATTTTAAAGGGAGAACAAATAGAAGGAAGGCGATTTCATGTAGGATGTTGGATTACACCAGGCAAATATCACAACAGGTGTGCACATGTGACTGAACAGGGACCATGAAGTGTGAGCTCTGCTGGTGTACACAACCATTGATTGGTCTTATAGATTGCAAGCTCACATCAGCAGGGTCCATTCAACCCTCTTGCATTGAATTGTATGGTAACTGTTGGTGTTCTATAATAACGATAACAAATGCTGTAATGTGTAATGTTGATTTGTACACACCATGTAACACTAGTAAAAATATTGACAAAATGTAAAAGCTGCAAGAAAGGTAAGTGCTCTTCTGCACAATCTTAGGCTGGATTCACACCTATGCAGTTTTAGTGCTTTTTGCATTTTGCAGATTTGCACTACAGTCCATTTAATATGGTTTCCTATGGAACACGTTCTGCAGTGCAAATCTGCAAAATGCAAAAAGCACTAAAACTGCAAAAGGTGTGAATCCAGCCTTAGGCAGCAATTGTCGAATACATATATATTGGCAGGTCAACTAGCATCTCTCTCAGCAACACATGTGCACAGGAGACTCTGCATAGATTGGAAGCTTTGCTGGGACAGGGATTGATGATATGTTAGAAGGCTGGCCATTGGCTAGCCTGTATTTGTAGGAGGAGTTGCGGCCATATAATCCCCCCTCCTCCCCGAAAACCGCCCAGCGTTTCCGGGTTTCCTCTCACCCATTTCCCATTTTTTCCACATTCCATACTCGGGGTATGCTCTCTTTTAAGCATACTCTCACGGGCGACCATGGCACACCTCAGGTCGCCATTGGCTGGGGTTACGTCTCCTCCAGTATCCAGACTCGGACTACAAGAATAGTTATATACCGATACAAATAAAAGGTTTTAAAAAAAGTAGAGTGGCTGCTTTCAGCTATGTGCAAATTAGACCCTCATCTTTCAAACATTCTGGAAACTCATTAGGATTTGGGCCGATTTTGGGACTCACTTCATTGGTTTGAATTTTGGAACACTGGTAATCAGAGTGCCAGAAAAATGGCACTTTGACCCTTGGAGCCATAATATCAGGAAGATTGATGGAGCCAGTATGCTGGGACTAGTAAGTTCCACTAGACCAGGGATATGCAATTAGCGGACCTCCAGCTGTTGCAAAACTACAAGTCCCATCATGCCTCTGCCTCTGGGTGTCATGTCTGTGGCTGTCAGAGTCTTGCTATGCCTCATGGGACTTGTATTTCTGCAACAGCTGGAGGTCCGCTAATTGCATATCCCTGCACTAGACCATTACTTTTTCTTGGTGGCCTGGTGCCTCCAGCAGCAGCTCAAACCTCTCCCATCCATGATGCAGGGGGCACAGGAGGACAAGCAGAAATGTGTGGCCAAGTCATTCCCCGCCAGCTGCAGAGCTACAAATCCAACTATACCATACTTTCTATGTGTGCTGTAGATCCTGACCACAAATTACATCTACAATGAATTCTTTAGGGACAGCAATTTCTATCCCCATTTGATTGGGTTCATTTTATGAATGTTTTCAGAACACCCTAGAAAAAGGACAAATTGGCACTCAGAGTGCTCAGAGATAGCACTTTGACACCTGGGAGTGGGATCATAACATCAAAAAGGTTAATGGAGCCCAGTACACTAGAACTTGTAGCTCCACCAGGAGTAAGAGCAGGAATGTGTAGATATGTCATTCCCCACCAGCAGAAGATCTATGAAACATGTGTCAAAACACACGGCCCCAGGGGCTGAATCCGGCCCGCCGGGCCAATTTCATGTGGCCCTCGCACCTCTCCTGCAGCTTAGGCACCCCCCTCATCTCTACCATGGCTCAGCAGTTGGAAACAGAGAGGAGGACTGAACGCCTTCTGCAGATCCTGTGCTGGCTCCTGACTCCTATGGTCTCAGCATTCAGCAGACTCTGGCAGCTGACTTCAGCCCTCCTCTGGTCCTCATTCAGACCCTGCACTTTCTGCTTCCCAGCTCTGCCCCCAGCTTTTTTCTGGAAGCAGGACAAGGTAAGGGGGTGCACTGTGATAAAAGAGAGGGTGGGGGGCTATTGATTTCTGATGGTGGGGTGCTCTGGACTTCTAGCCTTACAGATACAACTGGCCTATTGAGGGCAACCAAAATGCTGATGTGGCCCACAATGAAATTAAGTTTGACACCCCTGATCTACAAGTTCAATAGTACCGTGCTACCTATGTGCACTGTAGGTCCAAACCTCAAATAGCGTTCTACAATCAACTTTTGGGAAAAAACTATTTATATCCTCTCTTGATTTGGTTGGATTTTTGAATGTTTTGGGAACAGAACAACAAAAAAAGGACAAACTGGTAATCAGAGCACCTGGAGATGACATTTGTAACCATAACATCAAGAAGGCTGATAAAGGCAAGTATGCTGGGATTTGTACTGTGGCTTTACTAGCACACACATAAGGTAGTTAGCCATCAGTTGTTTGGTGTTTTTTTTTTGGCAGCCTAGTGCCTCCAACAGCAGATCACCCCTCCATCATCAATGCCCCCCACCCCAAAAAGAGGACCCAGGAGGAACAACAGGGATGCGTAGCCCAGTCAATCCCCACCAGCTGAAGATCTACAAGTCCAACAATACCACAGTGCCTATGTGTGCTGCTGGTCCTGTCCATAAATAGCATTCTACAATAAATGTTTGGGGTAAAACAATTTCTATCATCACATCATTGGGTTGGATTTTGAAATGTTTTGGGAACACCCTGACAGAAGCTCAAACTGATAATCAGAGTGCTTGGAGGTGACACTCGGACCATAACATCAAGAAAGTTGATGAAGCCCAGTATGCTGGGACTTGTAGCTCCACCAACAGTAAGAGCAGGTATGTGTGCCTGTGTCATTCTCCACCAGCTGAAGATCTACAAGTCCAATAGTAAGATGATACTTATGTGTGCTATGAGTCCAGACCACACACACCGCATTTTACAATCAGTTTTTGGGGTACAATTTCTGTCCTCATTTCATTGGGATTTTGGAAACGCCCTGACAAAAAAGTCAAACTGGTAATCAGATTACCTGGGGATGACACTGACACTTGGGACCAAAGCACTGTTGGCGCTATATAAATTTTGTATAATAACAACAACATCATTATCAAGAAGGCTATTGGAGCCCAGTAAGCTGGGACTTGTAGCTCCACCAGGAGTAAGGAGCGGGAATGTGCGACTGTCATTCCCCACCAGCAGAAGATCTACAAGTCCAATAGTAAATAATTTCTATCCTCATTTCATTGGGTTGGATATTGGAATGTTTTGGAAACACCCTGACAAAAAGGTCAAAGTGGTTATCAGAGTACCTGGAGATGACACTTTGACACTTGGGACCAAAGCAATGGGCAAACTGTTGGGGCTAAATAAATCCTGAATAATAACAACAACAAGACTGATGAAGCCCAATAGGCTGGGACTTGTAGCTTCACCAGCAGTAAGCGGAATGTGTGCTTATGTCATTCCCCACCAGCTGAAGGTCTACAAGTCCAATAATAAGATGATAATTATGTGTACTATAGGTCCAGACTGCAAAGAGAACTCTACAATCAGTTTTTGGATAAAACTATTTCTGTAATAGTTTCTTTGGGTTGGGTTTTGTAATGTTTTAGAAACACTCTGACAAAAAAGGTTAAACTGGTAATCGGAGTACCTGGAGACGACACTTTGACACTTGGGACCAAAGCAATGAGCAAACTGTTGGCGCTATATAAAATCTGAATAATAATAAAAATAACAACAACAACGCTGATGGAGCCCAGTACGCTGGGACTTGTAGCTCCACTAGGAGTAATAACAGGAATGTGTGCTTATGTCATTCCCCACCTGCATAAGATCTACAAGTCCAATAGTAACAAATTCTATTCTCATTTCATTGGGTTGGATTTTGTAATGTTTTAGGAACACCCTGACAAAAAAAAAAAAAGGTCAAAGTGGTTATCAGTGTACCTGGAGATGACACTTTGACACTTGGGACCAAAGCAATGAGCAAACTGTTGGCGCTATATAAAATCTGAATAATAATAAAAATAACAAACAACAACAACGTTGATGGAGCCCAGTACGCTGGGACTTGTAACTCCCCTAGGCGTAATAACAGGAATGTGTGCTTATGTTATTCCCCACCTGCATAAGATCTACAAGTCCAATAGTAACAAATTCTATTCTCATTTCATTGGGTTGGATTTTGTAATGACAAAAAAAAAAAAAAAAAAGAAGAAGGTCAAAGTGGTTATCAGAGTACCTGGAGATGACACTTTGACACTTAGGACCATAACATCAAGAAGGCTTGTGGAGCCCAGTTCACTGAGACATATAGCTCCACCAGGCCACATCTAGGGTATCTATGAGTTTTAGTGGTTCCAGCAGTAGATCACCCCTCCATCCTCAATGCTCCCCCCACAGGGGACACAGGAGGAAGCAGAGGGATGTGTGGCCGTGTCAATCCCCACTAGAGGATTTCCTCCACACTCCAGCAGTATAACAATAGGCTTAAGGCCATGTGTGTGCAGCCCAGGCAAGCCTGCCCCATCTCTGTCTTACCCAATCCTCGAAGTGCCGGCTCCCATTCTGCAGGAGATCCTCGAACTGGATGGTGCAATTGGCCACAAAGTCATCGTAGCCGATGGGGGCATCGTGGAAGACGGCCAGCTCGATCTTCCTGCCATTGCAGACGTCGGTGGAGAAGTCATCGTGCCAGGCTGGGCTGTTGGTCTTCTGCTTGGTGGAGGTCTGGCCGATCCTTGAGTCGTCCACATTGACGGCGATGTAGGGGTCCAGAAGGAAGGTCTGGGGTCGGGGCCCCACCGCGTGCCTCAGGGACCAAGCTGTGGGCTTCAGGTTGACAGCCTCGCAGATCCTGATCTTCAGCAAACCATTGAAGACCACCATGGCGAGCGAGGGTTAACAGGGGGGAGGGGGCGCGAGATCCACCACCTCTCAGCTTGCAGCGATCGATGGGAGATCCGATGGGATCTGCCTGCTCTCTTCCTTGCGACTCCCACTCAATCCAGGGCTGATTTCTAACGGAAAACAAGGGGGACGTCCTCCTCCTCCTTTTGCAGCTTCCAAGGGCTCTGGAGATCCTCATGTAATCCCGGCCGGGTGGAGGGGAGGGGGGTTACTGCTGACTCCTCTCTCTCCCTCTCTCTCTCTCTGTCTTCTCTCTCTCTACCTACCGTCTCAGCTGATCCATGCAGCAGCAGCCGCCGAAGTCCTCCTTCGGGTCCGAGGTCAACACAGCAATCCTCCTCCGCGCACAACACGGCACGGCCAAAAAAAGCAGGGAGCTCACATCCGCATCAGGACTGGGGTCACCTCCCCAGGGACGCCTCCAGCTGCTCCCATGCAATATACATGAGCCTGGGCTGGGCCGGCTGCAGAAAGCCTTGGATCCAGTGTGCAGATTCCTGCTGGATGGCAGGCTGCTGCTGCTGCCTAAAGAGCTTGTTGGTGCTGATCAGCAGCGACACCCAACCCCTCCTCCTCCTCCTCTCTCCTTGTAATGCAGGAAATGCACAGAAGACGTCAGAGTGTGCTGCTGACACATACAGGCAATGGAGGCTTCAGCAGCTCCTACCTAGCAGAGTGTGTGTATTGGGGAGGGGGGAGGCTGGCAGCCCTGTCCCTGGTTGGCTCACATATCAGGGCAGCAGCAGGCCACTTTCACTATTTAAATAGCTAGTTAGTTACCTCTCTGATCAGGTATGACATTTCCTCTGCCAGGGAAGCAGGGCACTGTGTTGTAGCAATCATCAAAAAATAATACAATGTACCTTTTGGAATGCAAAGCTTAATATTTGTGTTTATATATGTGTATTACTATTTTTGTATTCATATCTGTATTTATATTCGTGTATTTATATTTATATCTTATGTATCAGGTTTGAGTTTCCTCTGGGGAACTGTGTTCTGCCAAGGATCAAAAAATGATACAGTGTTGCTGGTCTGTTGGAATGCAAATCTTTATATTTGTGTATCTAATAAAATCTGTGTATTTATTAATATCTGTGTAATACTAATTGTATATTTATATCTGTCTATTTAAATTCATATTTGGGTATTTATATATTACCCTATGTATCAGGAACTATGTTGTAGCAATATTGCTAATCTGTTGGAATGCAAATCTTTATATTTGTGTATTTATATCTATATTTGTATATTTATATTTGTGCATTTTTATTTATATGTGTGTATTTACATATTATCCTATATATCAGGTATGAAATTACCTCTGGGGAACTGTGATGTAGCAAAGATCAAAAAAGATACAATTTTGCTGATCTGTTGCAATGCAAAACTTTATATTTGTGTAATTATATTTATAGCTGTATTTATATTTTTATTTTATGTATCAGGTTTGACATTTTCTCTGGGGAACTGTGTTCTGCCAAGGATAAAAAAAAATGATACAATTTTGCTGATCTGTTGGAATTCAAAACTTTATATAACGCCCAAGATAAAGTCTTATGATGACAAAATGCATTTGGAGTTGCTACGGCGTGTGACGTTAACGCGCACAGTGATCGCAGCCATCTTGCTGGTTTGAGACATTTTCAATTACTGATGACATGTCTCTGCCCCATGCACACGATCCGATTATCGGACGAATGATCGTCCATTTTTTTTTGCATGCTAATCTCACGTTGAATCTGATGAGTTTACTAAAGTCCTGAAAATTCCCGTACGACAGAATAAAAATTCGGAAGTGATGTCATGTGTTGTAATGCATTTGTATTGCATTTTCGAATGATAGCAGTACCGATTAAACGAAAATCGTACGATCTGGCATCGTACGAAAAAAATTTCCGTGCATGTCCGATAGAATAATATCGGATGAACCGTCCTGATCGGCTCTCGAAAGCTCTGTACTAACCATCCGATTATCGTACGATCGATTCGAATGCGGCATTTTTCGTACGATTTTCGGATCGTGTGTACGTGTGAATATTGTGAGTGTTTGGGGATTCTAATAAATGTTATCAGTGTTAACTATAAACAAGCTAAGTATGCTCTTAAAGTGTTACTAAACCCAGGACCCGGCATTCACTATATCTGGTTTCCCACAGTACACAGAACACTGAACTGCAGAAATTTTAGTCAGGGCCGATCCTAGGGTCACAGACGCCTGGGTGCAGAAATATTTCTGGCGGCCCCACGTTGGGCGTGGTCATCTTACTAACTCCTCCCCTTTGCAAATGTTTTTATGGCAACAACTTAAACACAGAGATGCTCCCCTAAGAAGTCTTTGTTACCCTGGCATCCTCCCATGATCTTTTAACAATTAAAGAAAATACAGGAAGAGTGTGTACTAATGGGACCTGGATGGGGGTCTCTCTGATGCACACAGAGAGGGCTTCTATTACAGAGTCTGTTAGAAAGAGCCCCCAGACATACTGCAGTCATAGTACAGGAGATGGTCAGAGACGGCAGACATGATACAGGAGATGGTCAGAGACTGCAGACATGATACAAGAAATGGTCAGAGACTGCGTAAATGATACAAGAGATCAATGCATCTAATTCAGCCTACCAGTGCCCATCAAGCGGAGCCTCATCAGTTCCTACCAATTGCAGCCTACCAGTGCCCACCAAATGCAGCCTTATCAGTGCCCACCAATTGCAGCCTACCAGTGTTCACCAATTGCAGCCTACCAGTGCCCATCAAATGCAGCTCAATAGTGCCCACCAATTTCAGCCTACCAGTGCCCACCAAATGAAGCTTATCAGTGCCCACCAATTGCAGCCTGCCAGTGCCCACCAATTGCAGCTTGCCAGTGCCCACCAATTGCTGCTTACCAGTGCCCCTGGACATAGAGCGACGACGATCTCCTGCTGTCACGGAGCTTGGATTTGAATCTCCCAAGCACTGGTCTCAGCGGACGCACTATTAACCCCCAACATTACCCCCTACACTCCACAAATGCCCCCCGCCACATACACACTTCACAAATACCCCCCAATTCACAAATTACCCCCCCACTTCACAAATAACCCCTCTTCACGAATGGCGACCCCAGTCACCCCATTAAGAACTTTGCTCAGCCTCTGTGTGGTGGCTCACTCACCTCTCCTCCTGGCAGTCAGCTAGTGGCCTGATTTTCTGCCTCCTGCGTCCTCACCTCCTATCTCTCACCCTGAGTGGAGGCCGGATGGCTGGCAGCAGGACCCTTGATTCGGGCGCAGCTTCCAGGGAGCTCATCGCTCGCTCATCAATGGGTGGATCCTCCCTCCGCTCAGTTCTCTCTATGCTCTCCTGTACTATGCATGCTGGGCTACAGCAGCATGTGTGGGAGAGGACACAGGCGACAGAGAAAGCTCCCATCCGCTGCGTGCTGCCGCATGTGACCCCCCGGCCCCCAGTGGGCGGGGCAAGGAATAAACGTGCTCTTCCCTAGTGATCCCAATGTGTGTGTGACACAGACAAGGCCAAGGAGAGGAGGAGGGAGGGGAGCACTCCGGCACTTTACCCCCCCACCTCTGCGGTGCCTCAGTGTGGTGCACCCCGTGCACCCGCCCAGGATTGGCCCTAGTTTTAGTAAATATAAACTGCTAAATACCTTTTCAGTATATAGCAGTCTTGGGACTATCAGTGTATGGTTAAAGCTTGTAGGAGGAGTTTTCGTTCTCCTCTGATTGTCTATGAGGTTAAAGAAACCAAGACCTTCTGTCTGGACATTGCTGATTGGCCCGGTGCTGGTCATATGCACTCTCCCAGGACAAAAAAAACCTCTCTAGCAATACACACCAAACTGAGATTGTGCAGTCTACCCCCAAGGCTCTCTTCTATCAGGAGATGGATTGGGGACAGTGGAAGAAGGGGAAAATCAGACAGGATCAAACAGCCTTTTTTACACAATGCAGAGGATTAAGCCCTTATGTCCTAGAGTAAGTATAACAAGCATGCTTTAGTGCATATACAGACTGATTTTTACTGTTCTGGGTTTAGTAACACTTTAAAGTCACAGTCTAAAAATGTACTTCCAAAGCACTTTTCTACTTTCCCAGGTCCAATATAGGTGGGCAACTCCAGTGATGTGCCCTCTGATTGTAGTTCCTCTGCGGTGTTTCCCTCATGCCAGTGAAAAATCTCGAAAGAAAAAATACTATATGGTGTAATATGTCTAATATAATCAATCTAACAGAATGCGTTTATACTGTGCTACATCAAATAAATCTGCATTGAATCCAAATGTGTTCATTTATATATACTGTATACCCTTACACTCAGGTATCTCAGATAGAGCCTTCCATAATATTCCCATGCAACTCTTGCTGTGTATCTCAACCTCTCATCCAGAAGAATTCCTTCTCTCCACACCTCAATACAATATTTTGGAAGCTCCAAAAAAACATCAAACTCACATAGTGTTATGCTGTAACAAAACTTGATTCACCAACTCAAAATCACATGCCCTGTACACATATATGAACATCGATCACTCTAAGCACCTTACCAAACGTAAGATTGTTAGTACGTCCTCAAATAATCCTCCCTGATGAGAATCCCATGCTTTCACATCCAAACAAGACGCATATAACCTCCAAAGAATGAAAAATAAAAATAGTGTAATACTGCTTTAAATGATAAAGTTGTGCAAAGTGCCAAACCACTCACATGGTGTCGCATGTTCAAGTGCCCAAAATGTGAAGTACAATCACCCGGTACACCTATGGTTACACCATGCACCTTAGCAGAATGTTATAAAGTAAGAGCTGTAATCGATACTCCTTCCGATCCTCCATCCTCCAATTTCAGGACTCACTCATGCAAGATAACAAAGAAGGGCCCATAGTACAGCAGTGAGGCTGGATTCACACATGTCCATCCAGAGTCCGGTGCGTTTCTGTTCACCGGTTCAGGTGCAAATTTTTGCCTGAATTCGCACCTGAACTGGAACCAAAAACACACAAGACCCCTTTCAAATCCACACCGTATCTGTCCCGGACATGTGTGAAACGGCTCCATTGAGATCCGGTCACATTCACATGTTATGCGAATTGGATGCACTTAAAAAGGCATCCAATTCCAATATACACTATATTGTCAAAAGTATTGGGACACCTGCCTGTGCACGCACATGAATTTTAATGGCACCCCAGTCTTAGTCCATAGGGTTCAATATTGAGTTGGCCCACCCTTTGCAGCTATTACAGCTTCAACTCTTCTGGGAACGCTGTGCACAAGGTTTAGCAGTGTGTCTATAGGAATGTTTGACCATTCTTCCAGAAGCGCATTTGTGAGGTCAGGCACTGATGTTGGACGTGAAGGCCTGACTCGCAGTTTCCGCTCTAATACATTCCAAAGGTGTTCTATTGCAGCTGGTGCTCAATATGGGGGGGGGGGGGGGCAGCAAACCAACAACAACAATCCCCCCCCCCCAAGGGAGACGGACTGGAGTGTGGCAATCCCCCCCCATGGGAGATGGACAGGAATGCGGTGGCGATCAAAGGACTCCTCACCTTAGGAAGGAGGTAGATCAGGCAGACATGGATCTGGGCTGCAGCTCCTCTTTCCTTTGCCATTGCTTCTCTTTTCAGGCCGAACAGGAAGTGGGTCCTGACTGATACTTGATTGTCTGGGAGTCCTAAGAATCCCTGGCCAATCAGGCCTGAGGAACTGGTTCCTTATGGGCCAGGAGGAGAATCAGGAAGACAATAGCGAATATTAATTTGCTATTGTCACACAAGTGTATGGGCTCGGGGCGCAGTGCCCTTTTTTGAAGCCAATTCAAGCCTCAGACTCTAATCATGTGCTTCAAAGATTAGGGGGCCAGACGCATGGTCGGGTGGGGCGGCGCCTGTGCGCCCCCTATGGACGGCCCACCACTGCACACTCCTAAACCTTGTGGCCAGCCTTCCTAGAAGAGTTGAAGCTGTTATAGCTGCAAAGGGTGGGCTAACTCAATATTGAACCCTACGGACTAAGACTGGGATGACATTAAAGTTCCTAAACGTGTAAATGCAGGCATCCTAGTGTATGTGAACCCAGCCTAAAAGTAAAAAATACAATGTTTAATGTGCACAATCTAATGACAAATAAACACATGTAAAAAATGCCTAAAACCACAGTTGAAATGGCCACCACAGCACTTTCGATGCGTGTTGACATCACTTCCAGCACATGACATCACTTCCCAGATACCTTAAGGTAAGGGTATATATATATATGAACACATTTGGATTCAATGAAGATGTATTTGATGTAAGCACAGTATATTATATATTATATTGATTGTATTAGACATACTATACCATGTAGCATTTTTTCTTTCGGGGGTTTTTTCCACTGGCATGAGAGAAACAATGCAATGGAGCTACATTCAGAGGGGACATCACTGGAGTTGCCTATCTATATTGGACTTGAGAAAGTAGAAAGTCCTTTAGAAGTACATTTTTGGACTGTGGGTTTAAGAGCCTCCTTAGCTTGTTCATAGTGAGCACTGATTTAGTTTGTATGTTATTCCTCCATTGGCCTTGTGGGGTTCTTTCAGCTGCTTCTATAGCCTTGAGTTGGACATTGTTATAGCCCCTGGTGCACTGATTTGTCCAATAGTGTAATGTTGAAGTGATTTTACTACTACACCATGAGGAGGTTTTGTTTCTTCTTTTGACTTGTATTGTATGGCGGCTTGATATTTGAAGCGATTATCTGTGAGTGAAGAATATCTGCAATCTACAGTCTTCATACAATGTGGCTGGAGCCTGGTGATGCTTATTGTTCATTAGAGCGCTGTTTGACCGCTTATAGCCTTGGTGGTCTATAGCTTGGGGTAAGAGGCTCTATGTGCTATGGTGAAGGTAGAGGACCCCCTTCCCTCTATTGGCACTATCCTGTGGTGTTTTTTATACACATGAGGTTCCTTCTACTATATGGCCTTATTGAACATTTTGTATGGACTATTGTGAAGGACTCTTTTCCATATGTATCCAAAGGTGTTATGGTCAGGTGAGACTAAAATTTAATTATTTGACCTTAAAGCGGAGTTCCACCCAAAAATGGAACTTCTGCTTTAAGGGAGGTGACCCACTGACATGCCACATTTGGCATGTCATTTTTTTTTGGGGGGGGGAGCGGATATCCTTTTTTTAGAGGGTCCCAGCTCCCACTTCCTCCCGGCACACCGTGGCACCGGAAGGGAGATCACTTCTCCCCCCCCCCTCCCTCTTGGCAATCATCTGGAACACATTACAGGTCCCAGATGATTGCCTGGCCAGTCACGGCGCGCGGCTCGTGCATGCGCAGTGGGTGCCCGGCTGTGAAGCCACAGCCAGGCGACAACAGTTACAATGATGGCGCCGCAGAGAGGAGGGGGAGACGACCGAGGCTTTGTTTCCCTGCATTGCTGGACCCTCTGACAGGTAAGTGTCCTATTATTAATAGTCAGCAGCTGCAGTATTTGTAGCTGCTGACTTTTTTTTTTTAAGCGGAACTCTGCTTTAATACCAAAGGATATGTCTGGCGGAAATCCAATACAGCTCACCATCCAAATAACACCATTCCTACAGTAAAGCATGGAGGTGGTAATATCCTGGTATGGGGGTGTTTCTGTGCAGCAGGGATGGGAGCACTTGTCAGGATAGAAGGAAAAATGGCTGGGGCAAAATACCGTCAATTTCTTGAGTAAAATCTGCTGCCCTCTCTCAGAAAGTTGTCAATGGGAAGAAGGTTTACCTTCCAACATGACAAACAAACAAACATGACACATAACAGCAAAAATTACCACAAAGTGGTTGAAGGAGAGAAAGGTAAATGTCCTTGAATGGCCTAGTCAGAGCCCAGACTTAAACTCCATTGAAAAGCTGTGGAATGACTTGAAGACTGCAGCACACAAACGGCCACCATCAAATTTAACTGAACTTGAGCAATTCTGCAAAGAAGAGCAGGCAAATATTACAAAGTCTAGATGTGCAAAGTTAGTAGAGACAAATCCCAACAGACTAAAGACTGTAATTAATGCAAAAAGTGGTTCAACAAAATTCTGACATAAAGGGGGGGGGGGGGGGGTGATCCTTTTTCCAACTCAGCGATTCTGTTTTTGAATTTTTTTTATGACATGTTGGTGTTATATCTTTCACTTGGATGTTATAAGTTGCACTAGTAAATACAATAAAACAAAAATGGTGTCTGTCTTCATTTCAGGCTGCAAAGCAATAAAATGTGATTATTTTAAAGGATGTGAATCTTTTCTATACCCACTGTATATGTATATGTTTATATTTTCCACTTCTTTTAACACGCCAAGTAGTCTGGCAAAAGTGGCAGTTACAGGATTAGGACAAACTGCACAGAGATGCTGGCGGGACAACAATGACATCACCAGCAGGCTGAGAGTGATCATCACTGGGGCAGATCAACTGAGTACTTTACACACACAGAAACCGCCACCACGTGTTGTAACAGACACACAAGATTCACAGCACCTGCTGTTGCAATTTTGACCAGGGGCGGACTGATAACTCATGGGGCCCCCGGGCAATAGGAGATTATGGGGCCCCCAGGCAATCAGAGATTATGGGTCCACACAGTATACACACACACAGTATACAATCACACAGTATACACATACATGTACACACAGTATACACAGACAGATGTAAAAAAAACACAGATTTATACATACTGTCCCCGGTTTTACTGAGGCTGGCAACCCTGATGGGGCCCCCTAGTGGCCCAGGGCCCTCGGGCAGTGCCCTAATCGCTCAATGGTCAGTCCGCCCCTGATTTTGACCTTTAAAAAATGTCTGTATCCCCCTCTCTACCCCCTACCTCCCCCACACACACCTATCCCTCTCCAACCTTTCTTTTTTCTCTCTCCTCTTTTTCCATTCCTTTCTAATCTCCTCTTTCTTAAATATTCAGAGTTTGCCAGAAATGCCAAAATAGCAAAACTTCATGCCTTATTGATAAATATGAAGCAGTAATAAACCCAAAAGCAAACTTTTTATTATATTGCAGCTTACTATGCATTAAGGTGAAAAAACACCTGGCAGTGGCGACCCGTCCATAGGGGGCGCATGGGCGCCACCCCCTCCCCCCCCAGCTATTTAAAAAATAAATAGCCCTTTAAGAGTGTCCAGGCGCCAGACACACGGCTGTTTATGGGAAGCTTCCCAGCTTACAATCAGCTGATTGCAGGCTGGGAAGCTGATTTGCCCGTGTTTAGGGCATGTTGGGGGCGCAAGTGATGCGCCCCGAACACTCCCCACTCTACTGTCGTTTGTCTCTGGCATCGTGTCCTATCTTTTTATTGGCCGGGACCAGAGGACAGTGGGTGGTGCTTTTTGCGGCACCACTTCTGTGTGCTCTGGGAGTATAGTCGGTACCGGAGACCGGAGTGAAGGACGGTCAGGCTCTGGTATAGTTGGGTCCATATTTCCAGTATGGAGGGCAGTGGTGCAGGACTGGCAGTATAGCAAAGGTCGGTGTCGGTACCAGGGAAGGGGAGGATGGTCAGGCTCAGTGCTGTATTGTCGGCGCTCCGCCCCTTGCCATACCCTGAGGGGTATGAAGGTGACATGGGGGGATGGGCTGGTGGCGGTTCGGGCGGAGAAGATGCTGAGACCCCCCAGCTGGAGCCCTATGTGACCGGGGAGGTGGCTGGCTGGCCAGGGAGGGAGGGGGGTGAGGCGGCCTCTGCTGCTCGGATGGCCGCAGTGTGAGCGGAGGACCTGCTGTGAGTCTTCACCAAGGAGGATCGGCGGGGATATGGCCGGGATCCTGAAGGTAAGAGAGCATCGGCCGATCCACAAATACTGACTGACATCAGCCGATTAGTGTGAGAGATCCCCGACTGAGAATGAAAGCTGAGTGACAGATGGGCACAGTGACAGTGATCTGAGTGACAGATGGGCACAATGCAATTGATGGCACAGTGGCCGCAATTGATGGGCACAGTGGCTGCAATTGATGGGCACAGTGACAGTATTTGATGGGCACAGGGGCTGCAATAGATGGGCACAGTGGCTGCATTTGATGGCACAGTGGCTGCATTTGATGGGCACAGTGGCTGCAATTGATGGGCACAGTGGTTGAATTTGATGAGCACAGTGACAGTATTTGATAGGCACAGTGGCTGCAATAGATGGGCACAGTGGCTGCATTTGATGGCACAGTGGCTGCATTTAATGGGCACAGTGGCTGCAATTGATGGGCACAGTGGCTGCATTTGATGGGCACAGTGGCGGCATTTGATGGGCACAGTGGCTGCAATAGATGGGCACAGTGGCTGCATTTGATGGCACAGTAGCTGCATTTGATGGGCACAGTGGCTGCAATTGATGGGCACAGTGGCTGCAATTGATGGGCACAGTGGCTGCAATTGATGGCACAGTGACGGCATTTGATGGGCACAGTGACAGTATTTGATGGGCACAGAGGCTGCAATAGATGGGCACAGTGGCTGCATTTGATGGCACAGTGGCTGCATTTGATGGGCACAGTGGCTGCAATTGATCGGCACAGTGGTTGAATTTGATGAGCACAGTGACAGTATTTGATAGGCACAGTGGCTGCAATAGATGGGCACAGTGGCTGCATTTGATGGCACAGTGGCTGCATTTAATGGGCACAGTGGCTGCAATTGATGGGCACAGTGGCTGCATTTGATGGGCACAGTGGCGGCATTTGATGGGCACTGTGGCTGCAATAGATGGGCACAGTGGCTGCATTTGATGGCACAGTAGCTGCATTTGATGGGCACAGTGGCTGCAATTGATGGGCACAGTGGCTGAAATTGATGGGCACAGTGGCTGAAATTGATGTGCACAGTGGTTGCTATTAATGGGCACAGTGACTGCAATTGATGGGCATAGTGAGGTTGCAATTGATGGGCACAGTGGCTGCAATTAATTGGCTCAGTGGCTGCAATTGATGGTACAGTGGCTGTAATTGATGGGCACAATGGTTGCTATTGCTGGGCACAGTGGCTGCAATTGATGGGCACAGTGGATGCAATTGATGGGCACAGTGACTGCAATTGATGGGCATAGTGAGGTTGCAATTGATGGGCACAGTGGCTGCAATTTATTGGCTCAGTGGCTGCAATTGATGGTACAGTGGTTGCAATTGATGTGCACAATGGTTGCTATTGCTGGGCACAGTGGCTGCAATTGATGGGCACAGTGGATGCAATTGATGGGCACAGTGAGGCTGCAATTGATGTTTTTTTTTCAGAATTTTTTGCGCCCCCCAAAAATCGTGAGCAGCAGCCGCCACTGACACCTGGCAGTGACCGCCCCCCCCCCCCTGTTTTACTTACCTGAGCCCTGGAACTTGACCCGGTGGGGACGCGTTGTCTCTTTGCCCGGGGTTCTCGGCTCTTGATTGGACAGATTGATAGCAGTGCAGCCATTGGCTCCATTTGTCAATCAAATCCAATGATGCGGGCGCCGGTGGGGGGGGGGGGGGGGGCGGGGCCGAGTCATGCATTCGGCGGCTATGGACGCCGAATGCTGGACTCGGGAGCGCGCCCGTAAGGTAACCCCCCAAGGAGACCGCTTCTCCTAGGGCGTTAGCTGATGTGGGGAGGAGCCGCGAGAGCCGCCGTGGGACCCCAGAAGACGAGGTTCGGGGCCACTCTGTGAAAAATGAGCTGCACAGTGGAGGTAAGTATGATATGTTTGTTATTTAAAAAAAAAAAAAATACAAACCCTTACAATCACTTTAATGATTTGTAAATATATAATTTTATTGAAAAGAAAATAGTGCAGGAAATATTTACAGAAAAGACATTATGAAACAAACATACACACCAGTAAATTAAAAAGGTATAAAATAAAAATAACAGTATATTTTCACTTTTTCAGTCAAATTTTTTTGTTATGTGTTCCCATTTACAAAGCATGCCTAAGATAGATAGATAGATACATAGATGCGTGCGGCACTGCACCCAAACAAAATTGACGTCCTTTTTTCCCACAAATAAAGCTTTCTTTTGGTGGTATTTGATCACCTCTGCGTTTTTTATTTTTTGCGCTATAAACAAAAAAAGAGCAACAATTTTGAAAAAAATAAATATTTTTTACTATTTTCTATAAAAAAATATCCCCAAAAATGTTTAAAAAAAAAATTCTTCATCAGTTTAGGCCGATATGTTTTCTTCTACATATTTTTGGTAAAATAAATCGCAATAAGCGTATATTGATTGGTTTGCGCAAAAGTTATAGCGTCTACAAAATAGGAAATAGATTTATGGTCATTTTTATTATGATTTTTTTTTACTAGTAATGGCGGCTATCTGCAATTTTGTAACGGTACTGCGACATTGCGGCGGACAGATCGGACACTTTTGATACATTTTTGGGACCATTGACATTTATACAGCGATCAGTGCTATAAAAGTGCACTGATTACTGTGTAAATGTCACTGGTAGGAAAGGGGTTAACACTAGGGGGGGATCAAGGGGTTAAATGCGTTCCCTCGTGAGTGATTCTTACTGTGAGGGGATGGGACTGACTGGGGGAGGAGACATATCGCTGTTCCTACTTAATAGGAACAAACGATCTGTCTCCTCTCCTCTGTCAGAACAGGGATTTGCGTGTTTACACACACAAATCCCCATTCTGGCTCTCGTGCCCGCGATCGCGGGCGGCCAGCGGCGATCGCGCCCGCTGGCATCGGGTCACCTGCCGTGCAGCGGGTGCGCACCTCTGGAGGCTCTTAAAGGGGACAACGTACTCATACATTGTTTTGCAGGAACGTGTCACTTTGCCGACGTATATGGGCGCGAGCTGGTCGGCAAGTGGTTAAAGAGGTTGTATACCTCCAGAAAAAAACAAAACAAAAAAAATGCATTGCATACTAGCTTATTATGAAATACTTACCTTAGAACGATGCCCTGCAGTGCCGCCGGCACTCCGCTCCCAAGGCCGATATCTTTCACCGGAGTTACTTCCGGGTTCGCATGCTCCGGCGCTGTGATTGTCCGGAGCCGCTCCTCGAAGTCGGACTGACATGTGGGTACGAAATTGTGCGAGTTCTGCTGAACTCGCAAGAATTCAATCCTGCAATAATGTGAACCTAGGCTAAGGCTCGGTTTCCACTAGTGTCACTTGTCATGCGACTTGGGACTGCAAAGTTGCATGACAAGTTATACCCCATGATTTTCACTCCTTCTGCTAATTTCGTGTTAGTAGAAGTTTGGTGAGTGGTGATTTGCGATTTACATTTTGCGCTTTTCAGTTAGTTTCTGAGCGGTCGGTCGTCAACCAGACATGTTGCGGAATCGGAGGAGATAACGTGTTATTTATTATTGGCCTTGGAGTTATTGCTTTGACATTATTTTTTTGGTTGAATAATGATTTGATTTGGTATATTTTCTATATTTTTGGATGCATATTGGCAGATAGCATGTCTAATTTTTTTTTGCAAAATCTTTTTTATTAAATTTTTCATTAGCATACAAAATTAGCCTACACAGGGGCAAAACCTTTGCCCACTCAAGGGCAGTTCTTCTAATGCGGCAACATACCACAACAGGGCACAACATACAACATAAACAAACAAACTTATACTATAACCCCAATGTGGGGAGAGGTTCAGTTCAGGAGAATCTGTGCTCAAATTGGTACCAACAGGATAACGTAACATGAGAGTAGTTGAGCAGTTGGGTCAATATACTAACAGACTAGAGATATAGTGTTAATCTAGGAATTGGTTACTGCATCAGTTGCTGTGGAATTATCATCCAGCCAACAGGTCCATAGCTTTTCAAATTTTTGTGGACAACCCCTGCCCGAGTAGGTGGCTTTATACAAGGGTAAACTGGCATTCACTAGGCTTTTCCAGAATCTGACAGGGGGGGGAGACGATTGTTTCCAGTTCATCGTAATGGCCTTACCAGCATAGTACAATAGCAGGGATATGAGTATTTTCCTGGCTCTGAACATTGACAGTTGTTCCACCAGCCCCAGCAGACAATATTTAGGATCATAAGGAACACGAGTCTTAGTGACCTTAGCAATCACCTGGAGTACTTCTTTCCAATAATGTTCTAGCATGTCTAATTTTATTTGTTTTCTTTTTTTAATGCACAATAAAACAATTGTGGAGAATAATACTTGGCTGTGTGTTTTACTTCAAATGACAGTTTGGGAGTCGGCAGTTACATTTAAAAAAATACAATGTAAAATTAACAGGGGACACCAACATAGTTGTATCTTTGATCCAAAAAACTACGGGATAATGGTGTTGTGGTAACTTGCCTAAATAAAAAAAAAATAAAAAGCATAATAATATTATTCTTGATATCACTAGAAAAAAAAAGCCTTTGAAAATTTGTTTGCAATAACTCCATCAGTATCACCAGCAAAGCAGCTTCATTATTATCCCATTAAAGAAGAAGAGAATTGTGCGCTGCATTTGGAGATTTCATAATTTGCCACGTCACGAATTTTAATTCTCCAATACGAACGCTGGTTTACAAGACCGACCGCTTCCGGCTCGTCCTTTTGTTCCCGAGCATGCGTGTTTGTACTTTGTACTTTTTTCCGACGGACTTGTGTACACACGCTCGGAAAATCCGACAACAGACATTTGTCCGCGGAAAATTTTAAAACCTGCCATCCAACATTTGTCCGCGGAAAATCCAACAACAATTGTCTATTGGATTTTCCGCCAATAGCCTGACATCACACATTTCCCGTCGGAAAATCCGATCGTAGCTTAAAGGAAACTGAATAGGAAAATGATGTATGTATGGCCAGCTTAAAGTGATTGTAGACGATCAACTTGTAAAACAACCCATTCAGTTTAAAATAGAAATGAGAGACAAAACATTTTTGAATAGATATAAAAAAAAATTATAAATACCTTTTATTATAAGTGATCACATTCCCTCTGGTCCCAGCTGCATAAGAGCTGTGGGGAGGAGAAGCAGCGTGCCAGTGAACTTTCCAGTGAATGGCTGTGCAGCGGGGGGGGGGGGGGGGGGGGGCGTGCCAGGACAAGTCTATATACATTGGGAGGGAGTACACTGAGTTCCCAGCATAGCTAGAGAACTGACCACGATGTGCTCTCCTGCTTAGTGTGGTCAGTTTTTAATAGGAAAGCAGAGGGACTGGCAGGAACACAAGGGATTTCACACAAAGGAAGCAATACAAAGAAAACAGGATACTTTCTCATACAAGTACATTGTACAGCAGACACATATTAGGAATATGAAGTATTGGGGTAACAAACACTTTAAGGTTAAAAAAAAAAGTTTTTCCCTTTAGAACCGCTTTAACTAAAGACTATTTAAAACAACGTTATCATATGCAACTATCCTGTCCACATGGTGACAGCAATGCTGAGCAATTTTACTGCAGAACACACACACCCTGATAAAGGAAGTGGAAAAATAATGGACCTTCTGGCAGGATCACCAAGTAATAGAATTGTTACGAGGAAAGGGGGGGATAAAAACAAAAAAAAAACTGAAGTGTTAATGTGACAGTCTGCCTCATTTATATAATCTTATAGTCTGTCCATAGGTCTACTTTAACAGCTCCTGGACCGCCCCACGCATAAATACTGTGGCAGGGCGGCCATTCAGCGCGAAATCACGTACCTGTGCGTGATTTTATTTCCTGGGTCTGGGGGGGGGGGGGGGTGCGCTTATGGTTGCCACCTCATCCCTTTAAATCCAAACACATATTAATTACACGGGTTCTGTGGCTGATTAAGGTGGTAATTAAACTCACTTGGTGCCTTATCTATTAAATTAGCCTCAGAACCCGTGTAATTAATATGTGTTCGGGTTTAAAGGGATGAGTTGGCAACTCTAGGTGCACTGCTGGCGACCAGCTTCAACTGTGAGTGGATCCAATGTCTGCCGGAACCTGCTGATCGTTCCCGAGGCAGACAAACAAGGCAGATCGCCGTTCTGTGACAGAAGACAGAGATCTTGTGTTGCTGCTAAGCAGCGACACGGATCTCTGTCTTCTTCCGGTACAAGCACCTCCCCCACAGTTAAAAAGCACTCCCTGGTGTGCTGGCGAAAATGTACATTAACCTCCCTGGCGGTATGAATATTTCAGATTTTTGATGCTGAAAGCGGTACAATTATTTTGCATGAAAATTTCGCGTTTTATATTGTATTTATATTGTATTATATTGTAGGCCTGTAATTCTTATGCAGTGTACACACGAGCGGACTTTTCAACCGGACTGGTTCGATGGACCGAGTCCGGTGGACAATCCGATCGCGCGTGGGCTTCATCGGACCTTCAGCGGACTTTTCCAGTCGAAAATCTGATGGACTTTAGATTTGGAACATGCTCCAAATCTTTCCGACAGACTCGAGTCTGGTCGAAAAATCTGCTCGTCTGTGTGCTAGTCCGACGGACAAAAATCCATGCTAGGGCAGCTATTGGCTACTGGCTATTAACTTCCTTATTTTAGTCCGGTCGTACGTCATAAGAATCGGTCGGACTTTGGTGTGATCGTGTGTAGGCAAGTCCGCACGTTCAAAAGTCCATCGGAAGTCCGTCAAAAGTCTGACGAAAGTCCGCTGGAATGGCCGTCGGACTTTTGTTGCCGAAAAGTCCGCTCGTGTGTACGCGGCCTTAGGAATAACACACTTAAATCTGTCCAAATCAGAGTCTAGTAGATATCTCGGGTATGATAAAGTTTGAAACACAGAATTATAAATTATAATATAATAAATAACTATAAATAATTATAACAAATAATAATATAATAATAATAAAAATTATTCAATAATGTAATCAAATCAAAAACATTGAAATTTGCTCAGTTGCAGAATTGTCACTGTCATTACTTTTCAGTGTTTGATGACGGAGTTCCCCACAAATCACTATCGCTCTATTCTGCAAGTGATTCTAATTTATTATCACCGTTTTCTAGCTGGTCTAAAACCGCTTTTGATGTAAAGGGACGGTTTTGGTTGCTATGGACAATCTCCAGTTTCCAGGCAGAAAAAAGCAGTATATATAATATAAAATTGGACAAAGCACTGGGGACAAAAGGGATGTGAAATAAATTGATACAGTAATGTAATCTGTAAGATTACAGTGTACTGTATGTGTATTGTGTTTTCTAATTTTTGAATTTGGCGCCGTTCTCCGTCCCTGTGCGTCGCAGGGAACGGAGCTCGGCTCTCTGATATAGATCGAGCGGAGGACGGCTCGCACACAGAGTGGGGAGGACAACGCAGAATCCAGGGGACAAGGTAAGTTTGCTGTACCTGGATCCTGCGATGCGATCCCGAGTCTGGATCGGGGTTACCGCTTTTGGTGCTGAAAATCCACCCCGAGCCAGACTCGGGAATACCGTCAGGGAGGTTAAGAAAGCAGTCCCCAGGGAACACATTTAACCCTTTGATCGCCCCTGGTGTTAACCCCTTCCCTGCCAGTGTCATTAATACAGCGACAGTGCATATATTGTTTAGCACTGATAATTGTATTAGTGTCACTGGTCCCCAAAAAAGTGTCAAAAGTTTCACTTAGTGTCTGATTTGTCCGCCGCAATGTCGCAGTCCTGCTATAAGTCACTGATCGCCGCCATTACTAGTTAAAAAAAAATGATTTAAATGTATCCCATAGTTTGTAGACACTATCACTTTTGTGCAAACCAATCAATATACGCTTATTGGGTTTTTTTAACCAAAAATATGTAGCAGAATACATAATGGCCTAAACTGTTGAAGAAATTAGATTTTGTAAATTTTTTTATAGCAGAAAGTAAAAAATGTTATTTTTTTAAAAAAATTCCTGACCGGCCGGGCTGCGTGCTCGGATAAGGGTCTGGTATGGATTTGGGGGGACCCCCGCGCCGTTTTTTCGGCGTAGGCAGTGCCCCTTAAAGTCCATACCAGACTGAAGGGCCTGGTATGTTCTTGGAGGGGTAACCCATGCTGTTTTTTTATTTAAAATTTGGCATGGAGTTCCCCCTCAAGATTCATACCAAACACAGTGCCTGGTATTGGCGGGGGGTCCAAGTCGGATCCCCGTTCATTGAAAGTCAGACTTATGTCGGCTTCAAGTTGCAGGGCAAAGTCGGATCCAAAGTAGGACGGCTGTCGTGTCGCACCAGTGTGAACCCGGCCTTAGTAAATCAACTCTTTAGAGCCCTTTCACACTGCCAGCGCCCGGGCGTCGGCAGACAAGCGCCGCTAGTTTTAGCGGTGCTTTAGTTGTTTTTGCTGCGCTTTTCGGGCGCTAGCGGGGCAAAATAAAGGCTTAAAAGCGCCCGCAAAGCGCAGCTGCCGAGGCGCTTTGCAGGCGCTTCGGTGGCGCTAGCCATTGATTTCAATGGGCAGGGGCGCTTTAGGAGCGGTGTATTCACGGCTCCCGAAGTGCTGCAAAGAAGCTGCTGGCAGGACTTTTTTTGACGTCCTGCCAGCGCAGCGCCCCAGTGTGAAAGCCGAGGGCTTTCACACTGGGATTGCAGATGAGGCTTTTTTCAGGCGCTTTACAGGCGCTATTTTTAGCGTTAAAGCGCCTGAAAAACGTCTCCAGTGTGAAAGGGGTCTCAGTATTGCGTATTTTGTTTTTAATTTTTGCAATTATAATCACGCAACGTTGTTGGCAAAGTGGAAGGGAATTGAAAAACGAACAGAGCTTGTAGAAAAGGGCGCCATCGTTCCCTCGTGCCTAGGGCATGGACACAGTCCAGGACTTCTCATTGTATTATCTTGCTGCCATGTGAGTTGCAGATAAGGCATCCAGTCTGTAGTAGATTTGTTCTATCATTCCTATGGGGTGTCACTCCCAGTATCTCCAGTTGGAAATACGTATCTTGGAACAGAGCCACTTATGGTGGGGGGGGGGGGGGGGGGGGCTGAAAACAGCATGGGGAGATGGTTTAATCATCCAGCAATTTCAACCTAATGTAATTAGCCCTTCCAGAAACTGCTGTTCCCGTCTTACTGTACAATTCCCTATGGAATACATTTTCAAATTTACAGCAATCACAGGACAGGAAGGAATTTGCTTACTGAGGACCAGTGAAGAGGAGCATCTGAAGAGAACAATGTAACCATGTCATACTTCTGGTTAGAAGAAAAGGCTTGAACCCATTCGTTGAGATTACACGTATGTGTTCAGAAAAACAAAAGATCTAGTGCAAACCAGCAGAGAAGCTTAAAGCAACCAATGAGATTTATCGTCCTGTTCTCTGGCCGGCACCAGGGTCCAGTTCAGAACACTTGCAGTGCTGGAAACACTATATGGGAACGCGCTGCTTTCTGCAGCTGTGCGCGGGTGCCATTCTCTCTTAATGATGCCAATAATTCCTATTGGTGCCAATAATTCTTAATGGCACCCCCCATGATTTTTGCAAACATGGGGGGCATTCGTAGCCACCAAAATGCATGGCACTCCAGTACTATGCGGTTTGGTGTGGCACGATTAAAGAAATTGTGCCTGTTATACTTTTTACACGTTCCCGTGCATTGGGCAGCCCACTAAAATGAATGGGCTGCAGAAAACACCCCACGTGGGAAAGTGCAAAAATAGGCACACTTACATACCTCCCAACATTTTGAGATGGGAATGAGGGACACCTACTAGCAAATGTATGTAGGCATAGGACACACCCCCTTAAAGGAGAATTAACCCCCCCCCCCCAAAAAAAGGTTAATTAAATCCACAAGGGCTTTTTTTTTTACCACTAATATTAATTTATATTGGTTTTTCAAATTTACAAATGCAGCAATTTAGAATTCGGATGAAAGGTTTAGCACTGGGAAACACGCTTTGAAAGATAAAAAGTGCATTTTATATACATCTTTATAGATCAGACCAAAATGAGGGACAAATGAGGAGGAAAGAGGGACAGAGGGACATTGCTCCAAATCAGGGACAGTCCCTCGAAATCAGGGACAGTTGGGAGCTCTGCACTTGGACACACCTTTTATGGCAGGGGTCTCAAACTGGTGGTCCTCCAGCTGTTGCTAAGTCCCATGAGGCATTGCAAAGCTGACAGTTACAAGCAGGACTCCCTCAGGCAGAGGCATGATGGGACTTGTAGTGTAGCAACAGCTGGAGAGCCACCAGTTTGAGACCCCTGTTTTATGGTGTGAATCAGCCCTAAAAGTATTGGAAATGTGATCAGTTATGAGCAACTGAGACACATTTTTGTTTAACCAGTAAAGCTGGTCATACACATAGGTTAATTGGATCCTGTCTAAACGGATCCTAGTATTTTGGGTTTAAATCCCAACCATGGCACTACTTGCCTGGAGTCTGCATGTTCTCCCTGTGCCTGTGTGGGTTTCCTCCAGGTCAGCGGTCTCAAACTGGTGACCCTCCAGCTGTTGCAAAACTACAAGTTCCATTAATTATTGCAAGTCTGACAGTTACAAGCATGACTCCCACAGGCAGAGGCATGATGGGACTTGTAGTTTTGTAACAGCTTGAGGGCCGCCAGTTTGAGACTCCTGCTCCAGGTACTCCGGTTTCCTCCCACACTCCGAAGACATGCTGGTAGGTTGGTTGTCTTCTGTCTAAATTGGCCCTGGTATGTGTATGTATGAATGTGAGTTAGGGGCCTCAGACTGTAAGCTTCTTGAGGGCAGGGACTGATGTGAATGTAAAATATACACTTTATTACCAAAAGTATTGGGACGCCTGCCTTTACACATCTAGGAACTTTAATGGCATCCCAGTCGTAGTCCGTAGGGTTCAATATTGAGTTGGCCCACCCTTTGCAGCTTCAACTCTTCTGGGAAGGCTGTCCACAAGGTTTAGGAGTGTGTCTATGGGAATGTTTGACCATTCTTCCAGAAGCACATTTGTGAGGTCAGACACTGATGTTGGATGAGAAGGCCTGGCTCGCAGTCTCCACTCTAATGTGAAGGCCAGTCAAATACCTCCACCCCAAACTCGCTCATCCATGTCTTTATGAACCTTGCTTTGTGCACTGGTCCAAATCATTTGGTGGAGGGGGGATTATGGTGTGGGGGTTGTTTTTCAGGGGTTGGGCTTGGCCCCTTAGTTCCAGTGAAGGGAACTCTTAAGGCGTCAGCATAGCAAGACAACTTGGACAATTTCATACTCCCAACTTTGTGGGAACAGTTTGGGGATGGCCCCTTCCTGTTCCAACATGACTGCACACCAGTGCACAAAGCAAAAAATTAACTTCAAGTGCAAAAATTCACATTATAATAATAACTAAAACATATAGAATTAAATGTAACAATCTAAAAAAATAAAAATTCCAAAGTGCTATTATGGTGTGAACCTCCAAACTAAAAAGTTGCTGCACTTGAAGTTAATTTGTATTACAATATACTGTACACTTTATTACCAAAAGTATTGGGACACCTACCTTTACACACACATGAACTTTAATGACATCCCAGTCTTAGTCCGTAGGGTTCAATATTGAGTTGGCCCACCCTTTGCAGCTATAACAGCTTCAACTCTTTTGGGAAGGCTGTCCACAAGGTTTAGGAGTGTGTCTATGGGAATGTTTGACCATTCTTCCAGAAGCGCATTTGTGAGGTCAGGCACTGATGTTGGACGAGAAGGCCTGGCTCGCAGTCTCCGCTCTAATTCATCCCAAAGGTGTTCTATCGGGTTAAGGTCCGGACTCTGTGAAGGCCAGTCACGTTCCTCCAGCCCAAACTCACTCATCCATGTCTTTATGGACCTTGCTCTGTGTACTGGTGCACAGTAATGTTGGACAGGAAGGGGCCATCCCCTGTTTCCACAAAGTTGGGAGCATGAAATTGTCCAAAATATCTTAGTATGCTGACGCCTTAAAGGAGAAGTCCAGCCAAAGCTCATTTGGCTGTACTTCTGTGGATCACAAGAGTGCAGTTCGTTTTGCGCTCCTGTGACCCGTTTTCAGCAGAGAGCAAGGCTGAAGTCCACTCTCTTCTGACATCACTGCTGTCAGTCCAGGCACCAGGGGCGGCCCGTTCAATAAGGGCGCACGGCCCCCCCCCCCCCCATGCATCTGGCCCCTTTCAGGATTTCAGATGCATGGATTCCAATGCTGAGGGGCTGTTTTTTTGAAGCACCGATAAGAGCCAGAGGATCTTTAATAGGCTTCAAAATAGGGTGGGCTCAGGGCGCAGAGAATGCACTCAGAGCCCACCCATGTGTGTGAGAATAGTGAATAAATATTCACTATTCTCACACTGAATCTCCTCTCCGCCAATCAGGAAGCAATTCGACGAAAGGAGAAACATTCTGATTGGCCGCTGAGGAAGAGGGAGGAGACAGCCCGTGGAGGGCAGCAGGGGAAGCCGCCCGTGATTGCCCACCATGGATGGGGTAAGTGCACTGACCAGCCGACTGACTAACCCCTGACTGGGGGGGCGGCTGCGGGTGCATTGTTTGCCCCCCCCCAAAAAAAATTTACCACCAGCCGTCACTGCCAGGCACTGCATCATCACGAACACAGAGTCGGAATCCGCCTGGTGCTTGGACTGACGCCCGGCAACACCTCTCAGCTCACAGAACTCTGAAAACTGAGTGATCGGCGGTGTTTGATTGCTCGGTTCTCAGTGCAGAGGCGCTGGGGGACCGATGCTGCATCCACCGAGGTAAAAATGATTCCTAAAAAAAAAAAAAGGGAAACGTTACTACTCTTTTAAGAGTTTCCTTCACTGGAACTAAGGGGCCAAGCCTAACCCTTGAAAAACAACCCCCACACCATAATCCCCCCTCCACCAGATTTGAACCAGTTGAAGGTCTCAGGAAGTGAGCGATGCTGCAGCCAAGACCAAGACAGGAGTCAGGTAAGTGTTTAGGAATGGGGGTGGGTAGGACAGGTAGTGGGGCGTTTTTAAGGTATAAACCATTTTGACTTTACAACGACTTCTTTAGTCATACACATAGAGATTCCTCTGGGGCTGAACCAGGGACATCAATAGATTCCCCCTATCCATGGATAAATGAATCTCCCCTGCTGGCCATTGTATTCTGACAGCTGCTGCTCCTGTGGCTGTCAGAATACCCAGGCAGTGACTGCCTCTGATTGGCTTCATTCACTTTTTACCTGAGAATTATTTGCCCGGCTGCTTTGATTTTCAGAACAAAGTTTGTTGAGTTGGATGGTGCTGGCAGGGCTTATAATTCCTCCAATTTAGCAGGAATCGGCCAAGCTTGATCTGTGTATGGCCGCCATTAGACATGTGCAGACAGAAGAAGCCCATGATCTGTCAGTGCGATCGCACGTTCCCTGTATCATGAGTGCACTTTCCTTTTGCATTGTAGCAGCTGCTGCTCAAGGGCACACTGTATACATAACTGTGCACACAATGTATGCAAATATATGTTTATGTCTTCTGCTATATACACAGTGTGATCATACAGTTCCTCCGTTTGTTGTATTCTGTATACACAGCCATACACAGTGGTGTGGGCCAATGTTATATTTGGATTGAAGCCAAGCTAATGTTGAAGCTCTAACCATAAAATAACACCTTTCTTGCTACAATCATTGAAGCATCGGGAACAGCGGTATAGGTGGACATTTTATTTTCTACATCCATTTATACAATCATGTTAAATTTCCAGCTTGCACCAGGCTGCTAACATCACAAGAATATGAATTTGTAATGTACTGTATAGGCTAACTATATGAAGTTGTAAAGAGATACAATTTTGCAGCAAAACTTTGGGGGGGGGGGGGGGGGGCAGGGGTTGCTTACCAAAATGCTACAAGGTATACCCTAAATATGGGTGTATCATTTAACATGTTGCAAGGGGTGGAGTCATTCCTTAATGCCCTATAATCTATTTTTCATGAAATCACTTCTTAAAGTGGAGTTCCACCCACTTTTACAACTCTTCAGCATCCCTCACTAAACTGTGCACTGTAAACGAATTGGATATTTTTTTATTTTTTTTTCTCAGCACTTACTGTATATCTGCCATATTCATTTTTCACTTCCTCCTCCCTGGCCGCGGCCCATCGCATCATTTCCTGCTTGCAATGCCTTCTGGGAAGGGGCAGCAACTTCCTCTGACACTGCCTTTGCTATGGAAACCTGACCTGAAACCTATTACACTGCTTGTGCTGCACTGAGCATGTGCGAGATCTGCAAGGGTGAGATCCAGGAAGAAATACAGTCTGGCTTCAGATGCCCACACTTAAGATGGCCACAGCCTGCTGTAAGTTTATAAAATAACAAACTACTGCTATAAACGAACAAAACAGACCTTCGTTTACAGACTAACTTTACAGGAATACATTAAGCTTCTGTATTATAGGGGTATTTTTATTTAAAAAGTATAATTTCGGCTGGAACACCACTTTAAGCCATGTACACACGGGCGGACTTTTCAGCATCAAACATCCGATGGTCTTTCCGATGGACTTTTGACGGAGTTATGATGGACTTTCGGACAACTGGACTTGCCCACACACTAACGGACTAAAGTCCGTTCGAAAGTCTGTTGGTATGAACGTAATGACGTACGAAGGGACTAGAATGAGGAAGTTGATAGCCAGTAGCCAATAGTTGCCCTAGCGTCCTTTTTTGTCCATCAGACTAGCATACAGACGAGCTGACTTTTCGACCGGACTCGAGTCCGTCGGAAAGATTTGAAACATGTTCCAAATCTAAAGTCCTTCTGATTTTCGACAGAAAAAGTCCGCTGATGGTCCGATGAAGCCCACACATGGTCGGATTGTCCGACGGATTCGTTCCGTCAGACCAGCCTTGTCGAAAAGTCCGCCCGTGTGTACACTACATTACTGTGTTTTTCTCCCACCTTATAAGGTCCTCCATGAGCTCCAAATCCTCTCCTTTTCCCCCTCTTCACTTCTGTTTCTTTGGAATTAGCAGTGCACCTTAGTCCCGGCCATGTGGACTGCTCTATGCACACTTCAAATCTCACAGTCCTCAGTCCAACTAGAGCGGAGGTGTCAAACTCCATTTAATCGCAGGCCACATCAGCAGTATGATTGCGCTCAAAGGGCCGGTTGTATTTTGGGTGCGCTGCGTACAGAATGCAGGATTCAAGAGTGTATTACAAACAGAGTGCAGAGTTCAGGATTGCAATAAGTACAGAGTGCAGAGTACAGGAGTGCGTTACGAACAGAGTGCAGCGTTTTGGAGTGCACTACTTACAGAGTGCAGGGTTCAGGAGTACATTACATACAGAGTGCAGGGTTCAGGAGTACATTACGTATAGAGTGCAAAATTCAGGATTAGGCTTAGTACAGAGTGCAGAGTTCAGGAGTATGTTACGAATGGAGTGCAGGGTTTGGGGGTGCGCTACTTACAGTGTGCAGGGTTCAGGAGTACATTACGTACAAAGTGCAGGGTTCAGGAGTACATTACGTACAGAGTGCAGAGTTTAGAAATGCATTACGAACAGAGTGCAGGGTGGGGGTGCGCTATTTATAGAATGTAGGGTTTTGTAGGGAGTACATTATGTGCAGAGTTCAGAGGTGTGCTATGTACAGAGTTCACGGTTTGGGGGTGCGCTACTTACAGAGTGCAGGGTTCAGGAGTACATTACATACAGAATGCAAAGTTCAGGATTATGCTAAGTACAGAGTGCAGAGTTCAGGAGTTGTTATGAACAGAGTGCAGGGTTTGGGGTGCCCTACTTACAGAGTGCAGGGTTTGGGGTGCCCTACTTACAGAGTGCAGGGTTTGGGGTGCCCTACTTACAGAGTGCAGGGTTCAGGAGTACATTACGTACAGAGTGCAGGGTTCAAAAGTACATTATGTACAGAGTGCAGATTTCAGGAGGACATTACGTACAGAGTGCAGAGTTCTTGAGTGCATTATGAACGGAGTGCAGGGTAGGGGTGCGCTACGTATAGAATGCACCCCTACCCTGCCCACCTATTTTATTTGACACTTAGTGCATTGCTTGTTTCAGGCTTTACATAACCTTTTGCCATGGTGGATGATTTTTCTGTTTATCTGTACCTGGGGACACAGCCTCATGGGACTGGAGCATTGGCCTAATGGACCCAATAGCACAATGGTACCTAAAGGCCATTTCCTTTAGGTACCATTGTGCTATTGGGTCTAGCCCATAACTGTGTATGGTTTACCTTGGGTATACATTATATACATCTGAAAACTAATGCCTGCGTAAACTGTTGGCGCTATATGAATCCTGTATAATAATAATAAAAGTTTGGTATTGGTTTATATGGTTTTTGGTTCACACTATTACTGTTAACATTAGTCCACCCTTTTGACCCTACGCACTCTGCATTTACTTTGTGTAAAACTTTAGGACTCATTCCTATCTCACTCCTATTACTGGTGTATATCCACTCCCATGCCCACCTCAGGGGTGAGGTCTGTCTGGGCTCTGGGATGGCCCCTTGTGCTGCCTCACACTGTCCTGCTGTGGGTAAGCCCTTGCTGTCACCCTGTGCTCAATCTATGATGCTATGCGATATTGTTATATGGAATATGACAGTTGTACTCTAATGCCCCGTACACACGGTCAGATTTTCCGACGGAAAATGTGTGATAGGACCTTGTTGTCGGAAATTCCGACCGTGTGTAGGCTCCATCACACATTTTCCATCGGATTTTCCGACACACAAAGTTTGAGAGCAGGATATAAAATTTTCCGACAACAAAATCCGTTGTCGGAAATTCCGATCCTGTGTACACAAATCCGACGGACAAAGTGCCACGCATGCTCAGAATAAATAATAAGATGAAAGCTATTGGCCACTGCCCCGTTTATAGTCCCGACATACGTGTTTTACGTCACCACGTTTAGAACGATCGGATTTTCCGACAACTTTGTGTGACCGTGTGTATGCAAGACAAGTTTGAGCCAACATCCGTCGGAAAAAATCCTAGGATTTTGTTGTCGGAAAGTCCGAACAAAGTCTGACCCTGTGTACGGGGCATAACAGTTTTTTGCTTTTATCCATTGAGGAAAGTTGGATGCAGGGCCGGTACAAGGGGTGGGCAGAAGGGGCGGATGCCCTGGGCGGGACCATTTACTGGAGGAAGGGGGGCGCAGTAGAGGCTACACTACAGAACGCTTTGATCTGTGGCTGCAGCGCTCCCCTCCCACCTCCTCCTCTTGTTTGTTACACAGCTGGGTCTGTGTGTGTGTTCGGCGGCGCCGTAAAAAGGACCCGCCCCCCTAGACTGGCTCGTGTGGTAGCAGATTGAACCAGTGTTCCGCCTATCACACGAGCCAGTCTAGGGGGCGGGACCTTGTTACGCCACCGAACACACACACAGACCCAACTGTGTGACACACAGCCAGGGCCGCCATCAGAGGGGTACAGGCATAACGCCTGTCTCCAGGGGCCGACTGTCGCCCCCTGACAATCAGCGCGCCGTTGAGCCAGCCGAGCAGAGAAAAAAGAGATCACAAAACTTCGCTAGCACGCCCCCCCCCCCCCCCCCAGCTTATCAGCTGGGGAGGTGGAGTGTAAACATGAATGAAGAGAACAGTTTCGCTTTCGCTTATCGGCTGGGCTGGCAGCAGAAGAGGAGGAAAGTAAACAGCTCGGCCAGCACCCCCTCCCCCCCGCTTATCACCTGAGGAGAAGGAGAGAGGAAACATGAGTTCAGTAATGTAATGTTCGCCAGCACCCCCCTCTCCGCCGAGGTTATCAGTTTGCTATTGGAGAGAGGAGGGGGAGGAAATGTTCTCTGCTTATCCATCCCTGCGGAGGCAAAGCCTAAGGATTTGCTGGACTGTGATTGGGCAAGACAGAGCCAGGGGGAGTGGCAAGCTCTTCGACAGTGCACATGGACACAGACACCAAAAATAGAGTGCACCATGGAGGGTAAGTCGCAATTTAATGTGTCCTGCTGACTGTGCCCTCATGTGCTGTTTATCTCCTTCTTCATAGATGGGACACCCTAATACCCCTTTCACACTGTGCCACCACCGTCATCAGCGATAAGGCAGTGCTATTTTTAGCGCTGCTTTACCGTTGTTTTAGCAGCGCTATTCGATCACTAGCGGGGCGGTTTTAACCCCCTGCTAGCAGCCGAAAAGGGGCTAAATCCGCCTGCAAAATGCCAACGGAGCAGCATTTTGCTGGCGGTATAGCAGCATTGCCCCATTGATTTCAATGGGGATGAGCGGTAGAGGAGTGGTGAGTTCACCACTCCAAATAAGCTGCTTGCAGGACTTTTTCTGACGCCCTGCCAATGCATCGCTCCAGTGTGAAATCTCTTTCATACTGGAGTGAATGGAGCCGCTTTTTTCAGGCGCTATTTTTAGCGCTGTAGCACCTGAAAAATGCCCGCAATGTGAAAGGGGTCTTAGGGCCTTTTCACACTGGGGCGGCGTCAGCGGTAAAGCGCCGCTATTGTAAGCGTCGCTTTACCGTCGGTATTCGGCCGCTAGCGGGGGCGGTTTTACCCCCCGCTGCATTGCATTGACTGCATTGATCTCTTGTATCATGTCTGCAGTCTCTGAGGGGAGTTTGCTTAATTAGCAATGGTATTGGTAATATGCAGCAAGAAGGGGGTTAATGCACTGTCACTGATGCATTAGTATAGATCCCATCGTCTGTAGGCACTGTAGCTTTTCACCGGGGGGGGGGGGGGGGGGCGCAGTTTTTCATCTTCGCCCTGGGCACCGAATGACCTTGTCCCAGCACTGGTTGGATGCTCCCCTATGCCTCCTGAAGAAGCGGCTATGGCCACGAAACATGTAGAGGACTGAATTTAGTATTGGTACCTGTAATCTAGGACTTTGATACAACAGGGCATCATTTATTCGGTTTTTATTGTTACACTATGTTTTTACGTTTGTCTTTTAAACAAAACTTTGTAATAAAACATATAATTTTGTTTCTTGGTGTATCATTGCATGGAGTCCCGATAAAGTCCAAAGATTTCATTTTTTGTGAAACTCATACAGATAGGATGTAGTAACCCCCCTTTTTTTTTGCTTGACACTTAGGCATTGATCCCATCTTTTCCTCTAACACCTACCTCTTTCCCAATAACAATCCCTGCCCCTTGCCCAATAACAATGCATGCCCATTGACCAATACCCGTTCTTTGTCCAATAACAATGCCTGACCCTTTTCCAATAACAATGCCTACCCCTTGTCCAATAACAATGCCTACCCCTTGCCCAATATCTGCCCCTGGCCCAATAACAATATCTACCCCTTGCCCAATAACAATATCCGCCCCATGCCCAAAAACAATGCCTGCCCCTTGCCCAATAACAAAATGCCTGCCCTTTTACCCAATATCAATCCCTGCCCTTTACCCAATACCAATGCCTGCCCGTTACCCAATACCAATGCCCACCCCTTGTCCAATAACAATGCCTACCCCTTGCCCAACAACAATGCCTGCCACTTGTCCAATAACAATGCGTACCACTTGCCCAACACCAATGCCCGCCCCTTGCTGATTAAAAATGCCTACCCCTTGTCCAATAACAATGCCCTCCCATTGCCCGATAACAATGCCTGCCCCTTGTCCGTAAACAATGCCTGCCCCTTGCCCAATAACAATTTCTGCCCCTTGTCCAATAACAATTTCTGCCTCTTGCCCAATAACAATGCCTACCCCTTGCCCAATAACAATATCTGCCCCTTGTCCAAAAAAAATGCCTGCCCCTTGCCCAATAACAACGCCTGCCACTCGTCCAATAACAATGCCTGCCCCTTGCCCAATAACAATGTCTGCCCTTGAAGCAGAAATCAGGCCCCTAGTAACAAAAGTGAAATTTTACCCTTACTTTTACTCCTGGTGACAATGGTCACCTGGGCAAGTAGAGACGGTGAATCCTCCCAGCGGGGACAGAGAGAGCATTAAAAGTTAACATAGATTATGACCCTTCCCTAATCCATTCAAAACTAAAAAAAAGTTTTGCCATTGGACACTTTAAACATCGCTGACCGATTTTTACTTATTGCCCGTAGGCATTCTTTAGGGTCCCCTAATGTGAGTTAATAGGTTGCATTTTAAAAATCTAAATAGGCAATTAAAACAATATAAGAAGAAAGAGAAAATGAATGGTCTTTAAAGCACAGGTGACTCAGATAAAAGCTCTCTTACTTTATTTCAACCCACTTTGTTCAGCCAAGCAGCATAAGCCATTGCTGGGGGCTGAAGACCAGAACTGCGACATAGCGTCTGCTGGTCTCCTCGCCTCGGGCAGTCTGTGAATGGAAGGATGTCTCATCTCTCTAAGCCTGAAGTACCAAATTCTTGCTGACAGGAACATTGAAGAAGGAGATTCATTACAATGTTATTGTTCTGTCATGTGAACTGAAGCCTGTACTAACACGAAGCTTCTCATTGCATAGAATATGCTGGAGATCCATAGCTGGCTCTTTGCAGATAATTGTCTGGCTTTCTGACTATGTGATCCGATTAGGCATTTTAGGATGATACAGGAGCTTGCATATGACTGGATCCTGGCATCTTATTCCAACATGCTCTGATACTGATGTAAGTGCTGCAACTTAGAAAAATCTGTGATGTCCCACAGCAACCAATCAAACTCCAAGTGACCCTGTCACTATACAACACATTTTTAACCTGTAAAAGAGGTGCCCATGCCCACTGTATTTAGGTTTTGTGCTGCCCTAGGCCTGACTAAACTCGTGCACCCCCTAATTTAAATATGACCCACCCCTTCCTGTCAAGGCCACACCCCTTGCTGTTTAAGACCCACCCTGAAATTTTCGAGTGGGGACACTAGTTCTGAGGGCCTGGGGGGGGGGGGGGCAATGGATTCCCTTAATTTGCATAGATTTCCTCTCATTTCCTGTTTGGCTATGGGGCAGGAAATGAAGGGAAATCTCTGCAATGGGACAGGGATGGTAAAAAATAAACTGACAGGGGCTATAACCCTCCCTTACTCTTTCCAAAATGAAAAAAAAAAGTGATGCCTATAGTTCTACTTTAACCACTTCACTACCCGGCCATAGACAAATGACGTCCACAGATGGGATCTCCCATCCTGGGTGGACGTCATATGAGGGCCTGGGCTTCCCGGCCGTCTAGGGGGCGCGCGCCCGTCGCAATGTTCGGGACCCGGTGCGTGTGCCCGGGGGCCGCGATGTCCTCCGGGCACCCGCGATTGCCCGTTAACCGGGCCGGACCGTGGATCTGTGTGTGTAAACACACAGATCCACGTCCTGTCAGTTGAGAGGAGACCGATCTGTGTTCCCAGTACAGAGGAACACTGATCGGTCTCCTCCCCTTGTACGTCCCCGCCCCCTACAGTTATAATCACTCCCCTAGGAAACATTTAACCCCTCGTGTCCCCCTAGTGGTAAACCCCTTCACTGCCTGTCACATTTATACAGTAATCAATGCAATTTTATAGCATTGATCGCTGTATAAATGTGAATCGTCCCAAAAATGTGTCAAAAGTGTCCGATGTGTCCGCCATAATGTCGCAGTCACGAAAAAAAAATCGCCGCTATTACTAGTAAAAAAAATAAATACATTTTTTTTTTTTTTTTTAAATGCCATAAGTCTATCCTGTTTTTTGTAGACGCTATAACTTTTGTGCAAACCAATCAATATACGCTTATTGCAATTTTTTTTTACCAACAATATGTAGAAGAATACGTATCGGCCGAAACTGAGGAAAAAATGTGTTTTTTAAAAAAAAAAAAATTGGGATATTTATTATAGCAAAAAGTAAAAAATATTGTGTTCTTTTCAAAATTGTCGCTCTTCTTTTGTTTATAGCGCAAAAAATAAAAACCGCAGAGGTGATCAAATACCACCAAAAGAAAGCTCTATTTGTTTGGGTACAGCGTCGCAGCGTCGCACGACCGCGCAATTGTCGTTTAAAGTACGACAGCGCTGAAAACTAAAAATTGGTCTGCGAAGGAAGGGGGTGCAAATGCCCTGTATTGAACCGGTTAAGCACAAATTTCTGATAATTTTATAGAGAGGACTAAGAAGATATAACCATGCCAATGGTGCAACAGAAAACATATAGCACAGTGAGGAAGGTTTGTGGTTCAGGATGATAGGACAGTCAAAATTAGAAGTGGCGCCCCCCCCCCCCCCCCCCCACAGTTGCAGAATGCTGGCCGCCCACATACCGGAAGTAGTGCGGCCGCTTTAAGGGGCGATAGACTTTTTTGCCTCTCAGCCCAGTCCGCCCCATAAGACTGGCACTGGCGGGGACTCTTTCTGTGCTGCCCTCCTACAAAGTGCTGCCCTAGGCCTGGGCCTTGTCGGCCTAGGCCAGGATACAGCGTGGCCCATGCCGCCAAAGTCCTCTGTGAGGCTGAGAAATCTGCTCTGCAGCTCTCACTGGTTCCTCCTGCTGATCTACACCTATTACAGCAGGGATCTTCAAACTACGGCCCTCCAGCTGTTGCGAAACTACACGTCCCATGAGGCATTGTAAAACTCTTGACATTCACAGACATGACTAGGCATTATGGAAATTGTAGTTCCTGAACAACTGGAGGGCCATAGTTTGGAGACCCCTGCATTACAGGATACAGTAGAAACAGCTCCAAAATTGAAAAAATGCTCTGAGACTCAAGGGAGTATAGTGAGAAAAAAAGGTTCTGGGACAAAAGTTGTTTTTAAAAAAATATATATATATTATTATCATTTATAAATTCTTTGTTTAAATTTTGAACAAACATAGATGAGGAGAGATCAATACAAATAGTACGATGATCCACTGACATGAAAAATATTAACTACACATTCAAAATCAGTCAAAAATAACAACAGTAGACCTTACTCAATGGGGGTACATGAAGGCCGGGAGCACCCTGTCACTGGTATTAGCCCCTTGCAGGGTATGAAGGAAGGGAATGTAGAAAAGAAGAGGTAACCAACTGTAGCACCCTCTAGTGGGCTACTAGTGGTAGTGTAGGTAAAACATAGTTTGGCTTAGGGCTACTTCGAAAAAAATAGCCACTCAAACCAATCCAGTCTATGTGGTTAACAGGCTAAGCCTGAGCCATGGAATATGAGTCAGGGGAGGGGTTTTACCTCAGGCCATGGCTCAGGTGGCTGGCCTGGAAGGATCCTACCACAGAGGAAGTTGGAGAAGGCTTTCCAGAGAGGCATCGGGAGCAAGAAAGGACAGAATGAGTAGATCAGCACAGTGCGGGGACAGACAAGGGGAGAGACTGCCACTTGCCACAGCAGGTCTCTCTTGAAGACGGCGGCATGCTAATTCTTCATTAAACCTTGCCCTGGGAAATCTCCAGTGTGTCAGTCGGGTGGACTGGTGTAGAGGCAGCCAGGTGGGCTAGCATTTCCTGCAAGAGCAAGTAGAGCAGGGACCAGTGTCTACAGGGGAGCTGAAGGTGTTTCAAGATGCAGTTCACACCACATGTGCTACTTATCTGAAGGGGCTGAGAGTTCCTAGCCTGTAAGGGGCTTTTGCTGAACTAACAAGAGACCGTTATGCCGCGTACACATGAGCGGACTTTTCAGCATCAAAGGTCCGACAGTCTTTCCGACGGACTTTCGACGGAGTTACGACGGACTTTCGAACGACCGGACTTGCCCACACACGAACGGACTAAAGTCCGTTCGAAAGTCCGTTGGTTTGAACGTGATGACGTACAAAGGGACTAGAATAAGGAAGTTCATAGCCAGTAGCCAATAGCTGCACTTGCGTCCTTTTTTGTCTGTCGGACTAGCATACAGACGAACGGATTTTTCGACCGGACTCGAGTCCGTCGGAAAGATTTGAAACATGTTCCAAATCTAAAGTCCGCCTGATTTTCGACAGAAAAAGTCAGCTGAAGGTCCGATGAAGCCCACACACGGTCGGATTCGTTCCGTCGGACCAGTCCGGTCGAAAAGTCCGGTCGTGTGTACACGGCTTAAGTTCCCAAAGAATAAATCAATTGGAGTTCTGCAGAGTAAGTCAAGTGTAACTGTACAGAGGATCAAGTCAAGCTGTGCAGGAGGATCAAGTGGATCTGTAAACAGGGAGGAAGTTGTCCCCAGTTAGTTTTGTTACTGTCAAGTTGGGCATCCCATAATCCCTAAACCTCAACCAAGTTATTATCTCCTCAATAAAACAACAAAAAACTAAGCTCAAGGACTGTTTTCTGTGTCTGGATACAAGTTGAAAATGCTATGTGACTGGCTGTGCAGCAGTGGGGAACCCTGACATTTGCAACTCCTATGGGGGTAGTGCTACACAACCTTGATGGCGAGCCTTGATGGATTAGGAACTTGATGGAAATCTAGGTACAAGAAGCAACAGCCCAACACACAGGAGAGGTAAGGTAGAGAGTTTGCATGGGAAAAAAGGGTAGGGAGGAAAAACAAATTGGGGGAGAGGGGGTGAAGGGGGGAAGTGGGGGAAAGTAACCAGGGAAAGATGGGATCCATGAATACAGTAGCATGGAAGTGAACTCCCATGTCGATGCGCATGTGGTCTTGATTGTCTATTAGCCAGGTTCCAATAGATCTTGGTAGTCTTGACAGAATGTAAACTACACCAAATAAACATTTTGCAGAAGTTTTCTTCGTTGTATTTAAGTGTGATGAGGTTCTACGTGGTTTTGATGATAAATTCCTTATTTAAAGAGGGCAACAAAGAAAAACAAGATATTATAAGACACGATGGAATATATTTTTACATCAGTGAGTACTGTAATTGCCATATCTTAAAAAATTCAAACCAAACATTCAAAGATAAATTTCAGTAAACAGTTTGGTAAAGTATTTGGTGTGCACATTGTCTGATTTATGACTGCATTGTTTTTTTCCCTCAATTTACCCACTTTTTTCAATACAATACAATAACTTGGTTGGGGTTTAGGGATTATGGGATGCCCAACTTGTTTTCAGAGGCATGTGAGGCATGCCCTCACATTACAATTCAGATATGGCAACATGGTACATTGGGGTGTCAACCTGTTAAGGGAAATAATGAGATAAGGAATGATTTAGATTGAGTAGAAAGAGGGGAAGGTCTTCGGGGAGAAGGGGAAAAGAGGTTGAAGAAGTGAGAGGAAGGACTGGAGGGCAAGAGAAAGGGAATAGCGGTTAGGGCTAGGCTGGAAAGAAAACAAGGCTAATTTCCTGCTCCAACATTTTATGTTTGTTGGTTTATCTCAGGGCAAGCAGGGATAGATAATCATAGGAGTACTTTTATTCCACCCAATAGAGCCATCTTTGTCTGAAGGCTTCTTTGGTTTCTTTAATCGTAGAGGTAAGACCTTCTAAGGTCTTACCTCTACGATTTTGATGTTGTCAACTTTCGCAGACCAATATTAAAGGGTTCCATGCTACGTGGACTTTGTTGGCACAAAAACAGGTGTTGGGTAGTTGAAAGAAACTACTGTAATGCTCAGCAGTCCTTTACCCTTCAAATTGCACACTTAAAACCCCATCCTTCCTCACCAACTCCACTGAATTTTTGAAGAAAATTAAAACTCTTAATTTCAATTATCTTTATTGTGTATTTTACCATGAGCAATTGCATCATATTTTCCGTTATGTTTGCAATGTTTTTCTATGAAGTTTTCCATGAACACGTAAGGCACCTTTAAAATAGATAGAAAAGTACAATAGATCATCAACTTGTCACAGTTTTAAACAAGTGAGTCAGAACAAAACAAAATACAAAAATATTATAAGTCCCTGAGTACTGTATAGACACAGTCATTGTTAAGGTCCCTCCCGACTGAACTACCTGACCCAGAAGGTTCATTATCTCTAAAAAGATCAAAAACTCAGTAGGACTTAGAGAAGTTTTTCATAGATCATGAAGAGTCAAACAACCATATGTAGGTCAGGGAGCTTCCCCAAGTAAATGGAGATCTAAGAAGCCTAAAGCCGCGTACACACGAGCGGAATGTCCGACAGAAAAAGTCAGACGGTAGCTTTTCATGGTGAAACTCCTGTTGCTAAACAGGTAAAAATAGTTTTTGAGGAGGGGTGAAAACACTTTCAGTGTAAATTTGTGAAGTGAAAAGTAGTTATTTTGTAAAGCATCCAAAAAATAAAAAATAAAAATGAGAATGAGAACTTGTATGTGTAGAGAAGTAGGATACTCAGTGATAACCTATAGGTTGAATAGGAGACAGTCATGCAAATGAAACCTTATTCCAGAGGAAAACAAAGCAAGTAAATATCAATGCAAGATATCTCGATAAGCTGAGTATGTTGTTTAACGAAACTAATATTCAATAGAAATGGGGGCCAAGAGGGAGGACATTGAAATCCCTAAGGGAGGACAAACATAAATGGAAACTCAAAAGTCTCTCAAATGACAAGATGGGGCAGTCCCATTCAGTCCCACAAACAATAGGGTGCAAACCGTCTTCTTAAGAGGTAGTTAAAGGTTGTTAAGAGGGGTCCTGATAAATACGCTGAATCTTGACTCATGTGGATGATTCCAACCAGGAGAAAGAAAAAGCAAAAGGATGCCCTTACCAGATCAGGTGGACTCACAGGCCGTGGCGGTGAGTCAAACGAGCATATACCGTCAGACGGTGTGGGATGAAGGTTTGTGGGAAGACTTGTGGAACATCTTGTCAGCAGTCCTCAACTGAAGAACCAACTTGGAGTCCGAGGTCCCCAGGGTGCGGTTTCGATCGCCGAATGACCGTTTCCTCAGAGGTCCGTCATATGTGCAAATAAGCAAGAAAAAGAAAAAAACCTCCACATAGTGTAAATCCTTGATTTGCAAAAAGCATAAGAGCACTTTATTTGAGGAGTGCACTCCAAAAAGAATTTTTACAAACGGGGGGCAGTAAAAACTCAGCTCAATATAAAAACCGGCATAAAAAGGTATAAAAACAGCGCAGTGGGTAGTGGTGGGGTATAATCATAAGGACCCGACGCGTTTCGCCTCCAAAGGCTTCTGCAGGGGTATGAGTAAGCCCCCCACACAACTGCGCTTTATATAGTTAGACATAAATGGAGTGTAACAGCTGATCGGCGCTGTTACACAGGACGACTTCCGGGTTCGGCAGCGTCATCCGTGACACAGCGGTCACATGATGTTTTGTGGCCAATCATATCCACAGGGAGATGGTCATGAACCAAGCCTCACTCCTGATCCCCAATAGGCAGAGCGTCAATCCCATTCGTTCTAACAGTCATGTGATAGTCACATGATGTGGTAGTGACGATGGGACGCTCTGAATCTGCGTGTCAGAGGAAGCAGGAAGCAGAGGCCCAACAGATTAAGGCGTGGAACGCAAACACAGCGGCGATCCACGCTGATGATGTCTAATTTTAATATAATAGTGCGGTCCCGATCCCGGAAGTCCTCCCAACACATCACCATATACAAATATAGACATATATGAAAGATACATGTTATATGCATATTCGCTAAAAATTCTTGATGTATAAACCTGCAATGTGCACAGGCAATATATATGACATTTTCATGTAATAAAAATTATAGAAAGGCTAAAAAATGAATGGAACCTATAGAGATGTAAGAAAGCATACAGCAGAGACTCATGAAAGGATCTATGGAAGGAGTGACATATATGCTTAGTACTAAATGCACATGTGATTCAGTTAGATTGGAGTATTACTAAATGTGATTCAGTTAGATTGGAGTATTACTAAATGGAGTCAGGAATTAGAAAATTACAGGAACACAATGTTCTATACATGAATGATAAATATTAAGAATATCCATTCAGCTGTGCAAAGGTGGGTGCTCGTTAAGAACCCTACAGGAAATTTGAGCACATAGCATGAGAGAAAGTCTATTGCTCAAAATAAGGTAACGACAGTCCAGCGACATTCGTGGATCTAAATGGTCTAGGGAGGTGTTATGTAGTCCCTAGATATATATTGGCAGAGGGGGGGGGGGGTATCAACGCCTAGGACTGGTTTATGAAGGCGTTGATATCCCACTCAACGTTAAGTCCATGTGGCACATAGCATTTCATGAGGTGTATCCAAAAAGTCTCGAGTTTGGAGACACCCCTTGTATTTGGTTCCCCCCTCCAATGTGGAACGAATTTGTCAATAATTTGGAACTTCGTTCCAGATGGATTTTGGTTATGATGGTATAAGTAGTGTTTGGGAACACTATGGTTGGTGCGTCCTTTTAATATAGCTGTGATATGTTCGTTCACTCGTATAGAAAAATTGCGTATAGTTCGTCCTATGTATTGCTTACCACAAGGACAAGTGATGAGGTAAACTATAAACTTTGTGGTGCATGTCGCAAATTGTTTCATCTTGAATTCCCTCCCAGTGGTGGATGACATGAAGGTTTCAATTTTGCGGGATTTGCATACATTGAGTTTGCATACTGTGCATTTCCTACAGGGGTAAAAACCCTTAAGGTCATGGAAAAAAGATGGCGTCTTCGGAGGATTAACCACCCCTGGTGCAATTCTACCACCTACTGATGGTGCCCCTTTATAGATCACTCCAGCCTGATCGGGAAGTAATGGGCCTAATATTCGGTCATTTTTCAAAATTTTCCAATGTCTGGAGATGATACTCTTTATCTGCTTATGTTGGATAGAATAGTTGGTAAGGAAGGCCCATCTGTGTTTAGCATCCAAAGGCTTTTTTGGTTGTTCCACTAATAGTGATGAGCGATCAATGTGTGCTATTTTCTGTATCTCCTGGTCAATTAGTTCTCCATCGTAACCCTTTTCTTGGAATCTAGACTTAATGGTTTCCGCCTGTCTATAGTAGTCCGGCAGGAGGGAACAATTGCGTCTGATTCTCATCAGTTGGCTTCGAGGTACTGATTTCAGCCATGCTGTATGGTGACAGCTGTCGGTCGGGATGTACCCGTTACGGTCGGTGGCCTTGAAAAAGGTTTTCGTCTCCAATTGGCCGTTGGCAGCTGTGATTTCCAAATCAAGAAAGTGTATTACAGACGAGCTGGCTTCATATGACAAGTGGATGCCCACCTCATTCTCATTTAAGGTTGACATAAAATGGTTGAGGGAATCCATGGAACCTCTCCATAGGAGGAGGATGTCGTCGATGTACCTGGCCCAAAGGGCCAGCTGCGAAGGTTTCAGAACTCCGACGACATCCTCCTCCCACTTGGCCATAAAGATGTTAGCCAGACTGGGGGCGAATTTAGCCCCCATGGCTACCCCCTTCGTCTGTAGGTAATAGTGGTTGTCATACCAAAAGTAATTTGACTTGGTAGCAAAATGTAGCAAATCCACAATAAACCTCTTTTGGGTCATGGGGATGTTTTTTTCTCTTGATAGGAAAAGTTCAACCGCTCCTATACCTAGTTCGTGGGGAATAATAGTGTATAGGGAAGTAACGTCTGCGGTTACTAATATAAGATCATTGGTGTAAGTAACCTGTTGCAATTTGTTGATGGTATCTCGAGTATCTTTCAGAAAAGATGGTATTGTTTTTACTATGGGTTCCTCCTATGGAGAGGTTCCATGGATTCCCTCAACCATTTTATGTCAACCTTAAATGAGAATGAGGTGGGCATCCACTTGTCATATGAAGCCAGCTCGTCTGTAATACACTTTCTTGATTTGGAAATCACAGCTGCCAACGGCCAATTGGAGACGAAAACCTTTTTCAAGGCCACCGACCGTAACGGGTACATCCCGACCGACAGCTGTCACCATACAGCATGGCTGAAATCAGTACCTCGAAGCCAACTGATGAGAATCAGACGCAATTGTTCCCTCCTGCCGGACTACTATAGACAGGCGGAAACCATTAAGTCTAGATTCCAAGAAAAGGGTTACGATGGAGAACTAATTGACCAGGAGATACAGAAAATAGCACACATTGATCGCTCATCACTATTAGTGGAACAACCAAAAAAGCCTTTGGATGCTAAACACAGATGGGCCTTCCTCACCAACTATTCTATCCAACATAAGCAGATAAAGAGTATCATCTCCAGACATTGGAAAATTTTGAAAAATGACCGAATACTAGGCCCATTACTTCCCGATCAGGCTGGAGTGATCTATAAAGGGGCACCATCAGTAGGTGGTAGAATTGCACCAGGGGTGGTTAATCCTCCGAAGACGCCATCTTTTTTCCATGACCTTAAGGGTTTTTACCCCTGTAGGAAATGCACAGTATGCAAACTCAATGTATGCAAATCCCGCAAAATTGAAACCTTCATGTCATCCACCACTGGGAGGGAATTCAAGATGAAACAATTTGCGACATGCACCACAAAGTTTATAGTTTACCTCATCACTTGCCCTTGTGGTAAGCAATACATAGGACGAACTATACGCAATTTCTCTATACGAGTGAACGAACATATCACAGCTATATTAAAAGGACGCACCAACCATAGTGTTCCCAAACACTACTTATACCATCATAACCAAAATCCATCTGGAACGAAGTTCCAAATTATTGACAAATTCGTTCCACATTGGAGGGGGGAACCAAATACAAGGGGTGTCTCCAAACTCGAGACTTTTTGGATACACCTCATGAAATGCTATGTGCCACATGGACTTAACGTTGAGTGGGATATCAACGCCTTCATAAACCAGTCCTAGGCGTTGATACCCCCCCCCTCTGCCAATATATATCTAGGGACTACATAACACCTCCCTAGACCATTTAGATCCACGAATGTCGCTGGACTGTCGTTACCTTATTTTGAGCAATAGACTTTCTCTCATGCTATGTGCTCAAATTTCCTGTAGGGTTCTTAACGAGCACCCACCTTTGCACAGCTGAATGGATATTCTTAATATTTATCATTCATGTATAGAACATTGTGTTCCTGTAATTTTCTAATTCCTGACTCCATTTAGTAATACTCCAATCTAACTGAATCACATTTAGTAATACTCCAATCTAACTGAATCACATGTGCATTTAGTACTAAGCATATATGTCACTCCTTCCATAGATCCTTTCATGAGTCTCTGCTGTATGCTTTCTTACATCTCTATAGGTTCCATTCATTTTTTAGCCTTTCTATAATTTTTATTACATGAAAATGTCATATATATTGCCTGTGCACATTGCAGGTTTATACATCAAGAATTTTTAGCGAATATGCATATAACATGTATCTTTCATATATGTCTATATTTGTATATGGTGATGTGTTGGGAGGACTTCCGGGATCGGGACCGCACTATTATATTAAAATTAGACACCATCAGCGTGGATCGCCGCTGTGTTTGCGTTCCACGCCTTAATCTGTTGGGCCTGTGCTTCCTGCTTCCTCTGACACGCAGATTCAGAGCGTCCCATCGTCACTACCACATCATGTGACTATCACATGACTGTTAGAACGAATGGGATTGACGCTCTGCCTATTGGGGATCAGGAGTGAGGCTTGGTTCATGACCATCTCCCTGTGGATATGATTGGCCACAAAACATCATGTGACCGCTGTGTCACGGATGACGCTGCCGAACCCGGAAGTCGTCCTGTGTAACAGCGCCGATCAGCTGTTACACTCCATTTATGTCTAACTATATAAAGCGCAGTTGTGTGGGGGGCTTACTCATACCCCAGCAGAAGCCTTTGGAGGCGAAACGCGTCGGGTCCTTATGATTATACCCCACCACTACCCACTGCGCTGTTTTTATACCTTTTTATGCCGGTTTTTATATTGAGCTGAGTTTTTACTGCCCCCCGTTTGTAAAAATTCCTCAAATAAAGTGCTCTTATGCTTTTTGCAAATCAAGGATTTACACTATGTGGAGGTTTTTTTCTTTTTCTTGCTTATTTGCACATATGACGGACCTCTGAGGAAACGGTCATTCGGCGATCGAAACCGCACCCTGGGGACCCCAGACTCCAAGTTGGTTCTTCAGTTGAGGACTGCTGACAAGATGTTCCACAAGTCTTCCCACAAACCTTCATCCCACACCGTCTGACGGTATATGCTCGTTTGACTCACCGCCACGGCCTGTGAGTCCACCTGATCTGGTAAGGGCATCCTTTTGCTTTTTCTTTCTCCTGGTTGGAATCATCCACATGAGTCAAGATTCAGCGTATTTATCAGGACCCCTCTTAACAACCTTTAACTACCTCTTAAGAAGACGGTTTGCACCCTATTGTTTGTGGGACTGAATGGGACTGCCCCATCTTGTCATTTGAGAGACTTTTGAGTTTCCATTTATGTTTGTCCTCCCTTAGGGATTTCAATGTCCTCCCTCTTGGCCCCCATTTCTATTGAATATTAGTTTCGTTAAACAACATACTCAGCTTATCGAGATATCTTGCATTGATATTTACTTGCTTTGTTTTCCTCTGGAATAAGGTTTCATATGCATGACTGTCTCCTATTCAACCTATAGGTTATCACTGAGTATCCTACTTCTCTACACATACAAGTTCTCATTCTCATTTTTATTATTTTTCTTTTGGATGCTTTACAAAATAACTACTTTTCACTTCACAAATTTACACTGAAAGTGTTTTCACCCCTCCTCAAAAACTATTTTTACCTGTTTAGCAACAGGAGTTTCACCATTCACTAGCGCCACACTTTTCTACTTTTAATTTTCATTTGCAACGGTCATATTGCTGTGTCGGCTGCTTTATCCACATTTAGGAGTTGGCGCAATTTCTACACCTTTCTTTTATACGGTAGCTTTTCATGGTATATTCTGATCGTGTATGTGCCTCATCTGACTTTTTTTCTGAAAATTCTGACGGACCTATAAATAGAACATGTTCTAAATATTTCCGGATGGAACCAATTTCTATCGGGAAAACCGCTTGTCTGTATGCTGTTCCGACGGACCAAAAATGACGCATGCTCTGAAGCAAGTACGAGACGGAAGCTATTGGCTACTGGCTATTAAACTTCCTTTTTCTAGTCCCATCGTAACTGTTGTACGTCACTGCGGTCTGGATGGTCCGACTTTGGTCGGACTTTGGTTTGACCGTGTGTAGGCAAGACCGCTTGAATGGAATTCCGTCTGAGAAACCTTCGGAGTTTATTCTGATGGCAAAACTGGTCGTGTGTACGCGGCAATAGTAGAGAAAGAAAGAGAAGAGGGAAAGTAGGTAGGGGTAAGCATCCCCTCCAGGCCCGGGAGAGATGTTTCTAGTTCAACTGGTATTGCCCGTCAGGTATCAGATCCAAGTATCCCTCGTGTTTTCCAACAACAGCAGTCTATCATTGGTCACGACCCAAGACATCTTTGTCTTTAATAATTCAAAGTGAACTATTGGAGACTTTTTGGATCTCGCAATAATGATGCGCGCCGCTATGAATATAAATGTTATCAATCTTCTTATGGGTTTTCGGGGCTCCCATTGCATCAAATTTTTTAAAGTAACTACATAATGATCTCTGTGTATACATTGTAGTATTCCCCCACATAATGGTCGGTTCCTGGCACTAGAGATTATAATTCTAGGAGAACGAAAGTCAGGAATCTTGGAAATGCCATTTGGCTAAAATGCAAAGACATCAATCCAAGACAGCTGGGGAATGAAATCTGTCAGCATAGTCATAGCATCCTGTAAACTAGGCTCAGGCTGCTAATGCAATGTTAACTCCTAATGTAGTGACAGAGTGTCAGCACAGTATGTCCTCTGTGACTGAGGTGTAGTGGTAGATTTTTCTACAGACCGTCTATGCAAATCTATCTATCAGTGGCCGCTGGTGGTATATTTTTGGGCGGGCAAACAATCCACCCGCCACCAACCCCACCCCTGTTGGTCGGGTCACAGGCACACCCTCCCCCCCGGTCGGTCGATCACCAGCCTCCCACTCATCCCATCTAGGTTGTGGGCTGCGTTTCCTCCAAGCGGCGTCTCTGCCTCCTGGTGCTTCACGGCGGGTTCCCCTGCTTCTCCTCCCTCCTCTTCCTCAGCGGCCAATAGGATCGCTTCTCCTCTCTGGCAATCAGGTAACGGGTCTCAGGACCCTGATTCCTGATTGGCCAGGAGGAAAAATCGGGAAGACAATAGCGAATATTAATTCGCTATGGTCACACAACTAGGTGGGATTGAGGCACAGTGCTCTGCGTCCCGAGCCCACCCTTTTTTGAAGCCTATTAGAGCCTCTGCATGTAGATTAGGGGTCCTATTAGTGCCCTGCATGTAGATTAGGGGTCCGGGCGGATAGATTAGGGGGCGGCCTGCATTACGGGCTGCCACTGCTATATATCTATCCATCTTTTCACGAAAAATGAAAGGTGAACTAATTCCAAATATTTTGGTCATGGTGCTCTGTGCTGCTGGTGTAGCGGTGCGTGGCTGTACTGTCCAATGAGCTCTTACCATTATGATGGATAACTCATTCTGGGGCTGTGTAGTGCAGTGTACAGACCTCTACTCCGGTAGTACAGGGCACCACAGGCGCTATGTGCAGAGGGGCCCGGAGGGGTGCCCAGGATATTTGGAGTTAGTTTTTATTTTTTAATTTTTCATAAAAAGGTGAACTTACCCTTGAAGTGTTTGTATAGTCAAAATGTTTTAGTTTTAACCACTTCCAGACCACCGCACGCCAATATACGTCCCTACTTTGGGGGGGGGCGGATATCGTTGTTATGGCAGCAGCTAGCTGCCATAACTCAGTATCCCTGCGTTATAAGATAAAATTGGTCTCTGCGGTGGATTCGCCGCGAGATCACTTTTATCTATGGCGGGAGTTTTTTGTATACAGTGTAAAAATAAAAAGTAAAAGGTAAAATAAATAATAATAAAACATTTTTTAAAGGCGCCCCGTCCCGCCGAGCTCGCGTGCAGAAGCGAACGCATACGTGAGTAGCACCCGCATATGTAAACGGTGAACAAACCACACATGTGAGGTATCGCCGCAGCGAGAGCAATAATTTTAGCCCTAGACCTCCTATGTAACGAAAAACATGCGACCAAGAGAATTTTTAAAATGTCGCCTATGGAGATTTTTAAGGGTAAAGTTTGTCGCCATTCCACGAGCGTGCGCAGTTTTGAAGCGTGACATGTTGGGTATCAATTACTCGGAGTAACATTATCTTTCACAATATAAAAAAAAATTGGGCTAACTTTACTGTTGTCTTATTTTTTAATTACAAAAAGTGTATTTTTAAAAAATAAAGTGCGCTTGTAAGACTGCTGCGCAAATACGGTGTGACAGAAAGTATTGCAATGACCGCCATTTTATTCTCTAGGATGTTAGAAAAAAAAAGTATAATGTTTGGGGGTTCTAAGTAATTTTCTAGCAAAAAAAAATGTTTTTAACTTGTAAACACCACATCTAAAAAAGAGGCCCGGTCTTAAAGTAGTTAAACAGAGTAAGGGAAGGTTTTCACACCAGTTTTGTTTTTGTTTTTTTGTATTCAATGCCTGTGTCCTGTTAGGGAGATTTTCTTTTACATCATATCCTGGAGACGCAACAGGAAGTGGGAAGAAATCTATCCGGAATGAGAAGGAAGTCCCTTCCCTAGTCAGTTGTTACCAGCACAAGTCTTCTCATCCCCCTCAAACCTAAAATGTAGGATTTCCCATCACTTTCTGTTACAGTGACAGCTGTCACTAAGATCCGCCCATCATGGACACATCAGTAAAAACCTGACAAAGGTTATGAGAGAGAGAGAGAGCTGGGAACACACCACCCAAAGCCACCTGTGAGGATCTGATGAGCTGCAGAAGAGATCCGGGTGCCTGCCTGGTCCGCAGCCAGGGAAATCCAATGGAAACAAAGAAGAATGGCGGCACATCCAGAAGTAAAATCAAAATATTGAAAGTCCATAAAATCAAGCGAACATGACAAACAATCAATCCGAAAAAAGGTGCTCATTGGACGCGTCTTACACAGACGTGCTTACTCATCGCCTGAGAAGTAAGCACGTCTGTGCGAAACGCGTCCACTGTGCACCTTTTTTTGGATTGATGTTTGTCGTGTTCGCTTGATTTTATGGACTTTCAATGAAAAAAAATTTGATTTTACTTCTGCCGGTGCCGCCATTCTTCTTTGTTTCCAACTGACAAAAGTTATAACTAGGGTTGCACTGATACCAGTATTGGTGCCGATACTGAGTATTTTTATGAGTACCCATGAAAATGCTCCGATACCCAAAACCGATACCTATGTTGTGCGATTTGAACCCATCCCTGGGTGTGTCTAGGAACCCAGGGAATTTATGGTACCTACTTGCTTTGTGCATATCATTGTGCACATCGTTCCTGCATGACTATTGGGTCTCCATACAGTAATTTGTACTCCTCTTCCTGCTGTTCATAGCTGTGGATTGCTGGTGAATTGGCGATTGGATTTATGGACACAAATTTTCTGTCTTTTTTTTACTGTAATGGTTTTTTTTTTCCATTGTATTGAAAATTCTTACTTCAATAAATAGAGATGATACAAAAAAAATTTGAGTTAAAGGGGCCTGCAACTCAGCATGGTGGGTAAACAGGACACTCCGCTACAAAGCTAAAAAATTAATTTTGGCTTAATATTTACACTTAGAGGTGACTATAGCTATAAGATGAATGTCACCAGATGCAGAGGATTTCATGCACCTGCCTCTTTAGGCTCCTTGCACATCCCTTCCCAGCCAGTGTCATTAGTACAGTGACAGTGCATTTTTTTAGCACTGATTACTGTATAGGTGTCACTGGTTCCCAAAAGTGTCACTTAGTGTCCGATTGTCCGCCGCAACGCCGCAGTCCCTCTAAAAATCGCTGATCTTCGACATTACTAGTAAAGAAAATACAAAATAGAAATGCCATAAAATTATCCCATAGTTTGTAGATGCTATAACGTTTGCCCAAACCAATCAATATACGCTTATTGGAATTTTTTTTACTAAAAATATGTAGCAGAATACATATTGGCCTAAATTGATGAAGAAGTTTGGTTTTTTTTTTACATTTTGTTTTTATTGGATAAGTATTATAGCCGAAAGTAAAAATATTGTTGTTTTTTTTTTCAAATTTGTCGCTCTTTTTTTGTTTATAGCGCCAAACATAAAAACCACAGAGGTGATCAAATACCACTAAAAGACAGCTCTATTTGTGAGAAAAACAGAACATCATTTTTATTTGGGTACAGCGTCGCACGACCGCGCAATTGTCAGTTAAAATAATGCAGTGCTGTATCGCAAAAAAATGCCTGGTCATGAAGGGGGGTAAAGCCTCCAGGGATGCAATGGTTAAAGTCTTTTTTTTTTTCATCAGTGCCATGATTACAATTAAATGCCCACCACTGCCAGCAATCAGTGCCAACCAGTGCCCACAATTGCCACCAATCTGTGGCCACAAGTGCCAGCAATCAGTGGCCATTAGCGATGCCAGTCAGTGCTGGCTATCAGTGCTGCCCATCACTGCTGCCGATCAATGCCACCCATCAATGCCCATCAGTGCCGTCTATCCGTGCCCACCAGTGCCACCCATCAGTGCTGCCTATCAGTGCTCATCAGTGCCACCCATCATTCCCGTCTATCCGTGCCCACCAGTGCCACCCATCAGTGCTGCCTATCAGTGCTCATCAGTGCCACCTATCAGTGTCTATAAGTGCGGCATATTTGTGCCTCCTCATCAGTGCCCATCAGTTGCAGCCTATCAGTACCTATCAGTGCCGCCTCATTAGTGCTCATCAGTGAAAGGGAAAAAATTACTTATTTTCAAAATTTACTGACAGAAACTAAGAAAAACTTTTATTTTTTTCAAAATTGTTGGTGTTTTTTTTTTAGGAAAAAATAAAAAACCCAGGAGTGATTAAATGAGGAGTGATAAAATGCTTTGATGAGTCTTCGGTGGGGCTTTGGTAGAGCTTCGATGAGGCTTTGATGAGTCTTCGGTGGGGCTTTGATGAGTCTTCGATGAGGCTTTGATGAGTCATCGATGGGGCTTTAGTGAGGCTACAGTGGGGCTTTAAGCAAGCTTTGCCATAGACTTCTATGGAGGCTTTGAAGATGCTTTTGAAGCACCATTAAAGCTACATGGGGTATAATTTTTAAAGCGAAGCAGAAGCAAAGCAAAGCAAAAGCAAGGTGTAAACAGAACTGTAAGATAACCATTTTATTTAGTGATAGGAGCTTTGACTGGCGTTCAGAGAGCTTTAACAAAGCCTGTCCGTGGCCTTGTTTTGAAGCAAGTGTAAACTAGCCAATAATGTGTGTTGAAGCGAAGCAAGTGAAAATGAGCTGCAAAGGGTGGGCCAACTCAATATTGAATCCTACGTACTAAGACTAGGATGCCATTAAAGTTCATGTGCGTGTAAAGGCAGGTGTCCCAATGCCTTTGACACTATAGTGTAGATCAGACCAAAATGAGGGACAAATGAGGAGGAAAGAAGTACAAAGGGACTTTGTTCCAAATCAGCGACAGTCCCTTCAAAGCCTCCATAGAAGTCTATGATAAAGCTCGCTTGAAGCACCTGCAGCTTTTGAGAGGCTTTAATTCAGCTTTAGCGTCACTTTGTTTTGGAAGTATTGCAGGTATGAGATATCCACACACACAGGGCCTCTGCCAAGCTTCAACAAAGCTTCATCACCGAAGCCTGAAAAACACATCATAAAAGCATGTTAAAGTGGTAGGCGCTTTAATGTGTGTTGAAGCCGAAGCAAGTGTAAATTAGTGTCATTTCGTTCCTCTGCTATCACCATTGTCACTCTGAAAATTTTTTTCCTGACACCAAGAGAAAAATGGTGACAGGGGAGGGACCTCCAGCAAACAGCCTGTAATTAACAGTCTCAGCTCTGTTCAGAGGTGTAACTAGAACCTTCGGGGCCCTGGTGCAAGAAAACCTCCAACTGGGGCCTTTCCCTCTGAGCCCCGGGGCCCTTTCCTCCAAGCCTGAGGCTCTTCCCTCTGAGCCCCGGGCCCTTCCCACTGATCCCCGGGCCCTTTACTGAAATGTTCTGCAGTGGGTCCCCTCCCTGCTGCCCCCCCCCCCCCCACATGGTGGTGGAATGTCAGTGCACAGTCGTGACCTTTGCTGCCCTGGTAGTTCCACCATTGCCGCAGGTCCTAATTTGCCAGGCGTGTGGGTGCGTGTGTATGGCTCCAAGCACAGCCAGTGTGCATTCAGGGCCGCTCACCCACACCTGTCAAACTAGTACATGGGGCTGTGTTTGTACAGCCGCTGTGTTCCCATAGACTAACAGGTGACTCCAGCTGCACAAACTGGTCATTCATGGGCCAGAGAACCTGTGTGAATGAGCCCTTAATTCATTATTTTTTTTGTACACAAATGTTTTTTGGGGGGTGGGGAGGGGGAGCTTTAAATAGACCCATGAAGTCTCACTTTTGAGACAGAGAAAAGGCGCGGAGGAAACACATTCCCCAGTTTTTCTGCAGTTTCAGCTGCACAGAATGAATTATCAAGAAGAGCCCTGCACAGCTTTCCTGTTCATTCTTAGATTGAAGCGTAATAAACTGTGTTTACTATGCTTCATTTATGAACACAGTGAGTGATCAATACCGATCACTCACTGTCATAGGCTGGGCACACCCTAATCACTATGTGCGGTGCAGATTTCTCTTAGAACCCGGGCTCCCCCCTCCCCCCGTGTTGGCCCCCATCACACCCCCCCCCCCCGGCACGCAGTGCTGCTTGCATCCTTCCTCTCCTCCTGGCTGCTGCGTGGGATATTTCAATTTGGAGAGCGGGGAAGGGGCTAGTAAATACAGTGCCTTAAAATTCTCCACATTTTTTCATGTTATGCCGCGTACACACGGTCGGACTTTTCGTCTACAAAAGTCAGACAGCCTGTCCGACAGACTTCCGGCAGACTTTCGGCGGACTTGCGGCGGACTTGCGGCATACTTTCTAACGAACGGACTTGCCTACACACGACCACACAAAAGTCCGATGGATTCGTACGTGATGACGTACACCGGACTAAAATAAGGAAGTTCATAGCCAGTAGCCAATAGGTGCCCTAGCGTGGCTTTTTGTCCGTCGGACTAGCATACAGACGAGCGGATTTCGGGGTCCGTCGTAGTTACGAAGTAAAGATTTGAAGCATGTTTCAAATCTAAAGTACGTCGGATTTGAGGCTAAAAAAGTACGTTGAAAGTCCGGAGAAGCCCACACACGATCGGATTACCAGCCAGCTTTAGTCCGTCAGCGTCCGTTGGACTTTTGTAGACGAAAAGTCCGACCGTGTGTACGCGGCATTACAACCAAAAACATAAATGTATTTCATTGGGATTTTATGTGATAGACCAACACAAAGTGGCACATAATTGTGAAGTGGAAGGAAAATGATAAACGGTTTTCAATTTTTTTTTACAAATACATATATGAAAGTGTGGGGTACATTTGTATTCAGCCCCCCTTTACTCTGATAGCCCCTAACTATAATCTAGAGCGGGGATATGCAATTAGCGGACCTCCAGCTGTTGCAGAACTACAAGTCCCATGAGGCATAGCAAGACTTTGACAGCCACAAGCATAACACCCAGAGGCAGAGGCATGATGGGACTTGTAGTTTTGCAACAGCTGGAGGTCCGCTAAATGCATATCCCTGATCTAGAGGAACCAATTGCCTTCAGAAGTCACCTATTTAGTAAATAGAGTCCACCTGTGTATAATTTAATACAGCTGTTCTGTGAAGCCCTCAGAGGTTTATATGGACAAGGAAAGAACCAACATCCCTGTAAGTAAATATGGACAAGGAAGGGTTTTTTGGTGGGATTTTTGGGGGTGCCAGAAAAAGAGGGAAGTCATTTCAATACTCCACAACAAAGATAGAAAAAATATAACAAGGTATTTTATTACATACAGGATATAGTTAAGAAAAACTTTTAAGATATAATCTAAAGTTCTAAACAGTTTGTAAAATGTGATCACTCAGCAGTAGAATTGGAGTGATTGTCCCAACATGTTTCGCCGCTTTGGGCTCATCAGGGGATGTTTTAGATACAGTTAGATGTAGCACTGCATAGAACAGAACAAGACAGAATTAAAAACATTACATTAATTTGAGATACAGAACAAAACGGTTCTAAGAAATAAGAGTAGTAGTAGTATGGGTGGAATAGGCTGTCGAATACCATGCTCATCGTCAATCGCTCACCCATATAATGATCAATGTCCTGCAGGTCAGTGTCAAATCAAAAGGAACCGTCACTGGGTAGTGCATATAGGGAAGTGCCGAATAGGGTCTAAAAAAGTTGTTCGTATAGAATCTAGCCGACTAGATAAGGCAAAAATCAGTGAACATGATGAATGATTCTATGTGAAAAGTGGCACAATTATAAAGTCAAAAATTAGAGTGAGGGGGGGGGGGAGAGGGGGGAGGCAAAGTAAAAAAGGGGAAGGAGGTGAGGGGGAAAGGAAAGGGGGGGGGGGAGGGGGGTGAAAAGGTGAAGGTGCTGGGTGGGTAATGGGGAATGAGATGATTGACATCGGAAGGGAAGGGAACCATGGACAGGTGTGGTTGATGCAAGTGAAGAGTGATAATATGCCAAAGAGAAGCATAACTTACACCGATAAAGGGAATAATTAGGAAGGAGCCAAGGATGCTTAGACTACGCACTGAGCCCTGTGGAAAGGAATATATGGAGAAAGACTTGGGAGATGAAAATGAAAATAAAAAGTGAAATGGGGGTTTTTTGAATATAGAATATGTAAAACTAAATTTAAAAGAAAACATAAGGAGAATAATTCATTCATATTGATGGTTAGACCATTGGGAAACAGGTCATCTTACATATAAAAGGTGACCATAAATCTGCTACAGATCACCTGCCCCCCTCAAATAATGGGGAGGTAAAGCTATCAACAGATAGCTAAACATGTCGGGACAATCACTCCAATGCTACTGCTGAGTGATCAAATTTTATCAACTGTTTAGAACTTTAGATGTATCCTTGTACATGTGCACATAACTTATATCTTAAAAGTTTTTCTTAACTATGTCCTGTATGTAATAAAATACCTTGTTATATTTTTTCTATCTTTGTTGTGGAGCATTGAAATGACTTCCCTCTTTTTCTGGCACTCCCAAAAATCCCGCCAAAAAACCCTTCCTTGTCCATATTTACTTACAGGGATATTGGTGCCATTTCTTTATTATTGTCACCCACCCATATTGCCACTTTCCAATGTCCCTCAGAGGTTTGTTAGAGAACCTTAATAAACTAACAGCATCATGAAGGCCAAGGAACACACCAGACAGGTCAGGGATAAAGTTGTGGATAAGTTGAAAGCAGTGTTAGGTTATAAAAAAATATCCCAAGCTTTGAACATCTCACGGAGCACTGTTCAATCCATCATCCGAAAATGGAAAGAGTATGGCACAACTGCAAACCTACCAAGAGATGGCCGTCCACCTAAACTGACAGGCCGGGCAAGGAGAGCATTCATCAGAGAAGCAGCCAAGATGTCCATGGTAACTCTGGAGGAGCTGCAGAGATCCACAGCTCAGGTGGGAGAATCTGTCCACAGGACAACTATTAGTTGTGCTCTCCACAAATCTGACCTTTATGGAAGAGTGACAAGAAGAAAGCCATAAGAAGTCACATTTTCAGTTTGTGAGAAGCCATGTGGGGACAAAGAAAACATGTGGAAGAAAATGCTCTGGTCAGATGAGCCCAAAATTAAATTTTTTGGCCTAAAAACAAAACGCTATGTGTCGTGGAAAACTAACACTGCACATCACCCTGAACACGCCATCCCCACTGTGAAACATGGTGGTGGCAGCATCATGTTGTGGGGATGCTTTTTTTCAGCAGGGACAGGAAAACTGATCAGAGTTGATGAGAAGATGGATGGAGCCAAATACAGGGCAATCTTAGAAGAAAACCTGTTATGCCGCGTACACACGGTCGTACTTTTCGTCTACAAAAGTCGGACAGCCTGTCCGACAGACTTCCGGCAGACTTTCGGTGGACTTGCGGCGGACTTGCGGCCTACTTTCTAACGAACGGACTTGCCTACACACGACCACACAAAAGTCTAACGGATTCGTACGTGATGACGTACACCGGACTAAAATAAGGAAGTTCATAGCCAGTAGCCAATAGGTGCCCTAGCGTGGCTTTTTGTCCGTCGGACTAGCACACAGACGAGCGGATTTCGGGGTCCGTCGTAGTTACGAAGTAAAGTTTTAAAACATGTTTCAAATCTAAAGTACGTCGGATTTGAGGCTAAAAAAGTCAGTTGAAAGTCCGGAGAAGCCCACACACGATCGGATTACCAGCCAGCTTTAGTCCATCAGCGTCCGTTGGACTTTTGTAGACGAAAAGTAGGACCGTGTGTACGCGGCATTAGAGTCTGTAAAAAAACTTGAGACTGGGCGGAGGTTCACCTTCCAGCAGGACAACGACCCTAAACATACAGCCAGAGCTACAATGGAATGGTTTAGATCAAAGCACATTCATGTGTTAGAATGACCCAGTTAAAGTCCAGACCTAAATCCAATTATCTGTAGCAAGACTTGAAAATTGCTGTCCATAGACACTCTCCATCCAATCTGACAGAACTTGAGATATTTTACAAAGAAGAATGGGCAAAAATTTCACTCTAGTGCAAAGCTGGTAGAGACATCCCCAAAAAGACTTGCAGCTGTAATTGCAGTGAAAGGAGGTTCTACAAAGTATTGACTCAGGGGGGCTGAATACAAATGTACCCCACACTTTTCACATACAGTATTTATTTGTAAAAAATGTTGAAAACCATTTATCATTTTCCTTCCACTTCACAATTATGTGCCACTTTGTGTTGGTCTATCACATAAAATCCCAATAAAATACATTTAGGTTTTTGGTTGTAACATGACAAAATGTGGAAAATTTTGAGGGGTATGAATACTTTTTCAAGGCACTGTATGTCATTTACCAGCCCCTTCCTTTTCTAAATGAACACATTCACTCACTGCGTTCATTCATAACTTAAAGCGGGGTTCCACCCAAATTTTGAACAATATGTATGTATTCTCTTCCTTGCCTAGATGCTGACATGCCGTTTAAAAAAATTTAAATCGCCGTAATTACCGTTTATTTTTCTATTCTTCTTTGCACTTCCTGGTTCTCCTCCCATGGGAGTGGGCGTGTTTCTAGCCTCTCCCAGACTCCTGGGAGCTGGTCTCAGGCTTCCCAGGATGCCACTGAGCATGTGCGGGAACGAGCGGTGAATGCTGGGAGCACAGCATTCACCACATCCAGGAAATAAATGCTTGTGGGCTTCAAATGCCCACAATGAAGATGGAAACCGCCTGCAGTGAATAATATAAGTTATTCTTTCCGACGAAATCTGACACAGGCGGACATATTACACACAATATGTGAGTATGTAATGCTGAGAAGAAAAGTTTGTGAATGAACTCAAAAAAAAAAAAAAACGCTAGATAGGTGGACCCCCGCTTTAACTGACGAGGGGGCCCAGGCAGCAGGCACAGACACATAATCAGTAGACAGAGCACAGAGAGGGTGATCTGTGCGGTGGGGCGCAATTACAGTGTCAGAAACCATGAATCAGACCGAGACAGAAGTTCAGTTAAATCTCACCTGTTTAATAATAATAAAAAAAGGTAAACAGAGTAAACGTAGTCAAAACATAGCCAGAGTTCAGGAACCGGAACGGATAGTCAGACAAGCCAAAACGTCAGGGAGCCAGAGAGGAGTGTAGTAGAATAGCAAGCAGGATCTGGAGCCAGAAGGAATGTCAGCCAAGCAAGTCTTTAACAGGAACACAGGAAAGCGTCTTTAGAGATGTGACCAAGGCGAAGGCAGAGATCATCTGGGCTGGACGGCTTAAGTAGGCAGGACTGACGAGCAGGATATCATCAACAGGTGAGTCACTGTGGAGAGATAGGAGCTGGCAATTAGCCGACAGCTGAGCAGCCAGTTTTGAGAAGGAAGGGCTGAGCCCAGCCCTGACATACAGGAACCAATCCTCTGTATGAAGCAGCTAAAAGCAGAGAGAGGGAGAGGAGAAGAAGCTGGCTTTCAGTTGCTGCAGGCTGAATTGTACAGGGAATTGGATCCTATTATTGAACCCCCCCCCCCTGCAATATCTAATGTGACAGGGAGGCCGCACAGTCCCCCTTGAGCAGGGGCAGGGTCGCAAATGGCCACTGGCTCTGTTCCTGTGTGCTGTGTGAAGGGGGTGTGTCCATTCCCTCCAATCAGCTCTCAGAGATGTCCTCGCTGACCTCTGCAGGGTGTAATTTCAGCTTCCTGGCCCTTTTTTTCTGACGGCTCACACAAACTTTATAAGTTTGGCACTTTAAACAGATGTAGAGAAGAGAAGATTGCAGATAAACAGGTACCACTTATGTAGGAGGATTTGTTTAATCTCTGTGTATTACACAAGGTCAGTCACTTTATTGGGTATATGTAAGTTTTTTTCAACCACTTAAGTCATTTAAATTCAAATTTTTTGTTACTAGAGGGAGATTTAAAGTGGTTGTTAAGCCACTGTCATAACTTTACGTAATCCTGTTTGTCCTCTAATGCGGTGTCCCCCTGTCTCTGTGTTTTATAAAAATAATGCTGTGTATACCAGTGTTGTCAATCTACCAGATTGAAATTTACTGACATGAAACCCAAAATTTACTGGCACAGCCAAGTTTTTACTGGCATTTCCAAAAGTTACAAAATTAAAGTTTTAAGTGCCAATTTCAGTATTTGGGCTACAAATAAGTTTAATATGCAATTAGCAATGTGATTTAAGGTAGCTATTCAGGCAAAAAGCATATTTCTTATTTTATTTTCAGTATATAGTAAGTAAGTGGCTCAGGGACAGGAAATTAGAATGGGCGCACACACACATGAAATTGACTCTCACAGTGATACTGACAGCAGTGTGCAGCAGTACAGATCACCGACACAACGCGTCCCCTCCTGAGTCACAGTGACAATCTCTCTCAACGCCAGGTGGTCCCTTCAGTCCCCTCCAGTCCAAAAAGTACTGACAGTCCTGCTCCTGGCTTGCCTTGCTCCTGTCCCACAGACCCGCACACGAGGCTCTGGCTGCTCAGCTCGCTGGCACAATGACATCACACAAAACGCTCAGGCACCGCCTCCGCCAGACCAGCCCCCCACCAGTACCGTCCGAATACACTGTAGCAGACACTTTGATGGTCTCGCCCGGCTCTGGACCTGAGCTGCGCATGCCCAGTTCTGAGCCAAGCGTTACAGCCATATTTTTTACTGGCAAACTTTTCCTCTTACTGGCATTTACTGGCAGGAGAAAAGTGCCCATTTTTTACTGGCTGCCAGTAAAAATACTGACGGTTGGCAACACTGGTGTATACCTGATTTCAGAGCACTGATCTGACAGCTAGAGCAGGATGGGCCGAAAATCCCCTGCTGACGTCAGTCGGGAGAGGCGGAGAGAGGAGAAAGCCAGCCAGTTACGTGAGCGCCGAGAGGCGCTCTGAAATCAGGTATACACAGCATTTATTTGATAAAACACAGACTGGGGTATATATATATATTATATAAAGTTATGATAGTTATTTCAGCAGCAGAAGGGGGGATGGGCCCTGACACAGAGCTGACAGGCAGGGAGGGGAGGGGGGAAGAGGACACAGGGGAGCAGAGAGGAGAGCTGTGGATGATGGAGGCACCTAAACTGACCACTGTGTCAGGGCTCAGCAGCCATGATAAACCATGGTCAGTTTACAGGGGGGGAGGGCAGAACCAGGCAGGATCAGCCAGGTATTGCTGGTAATACAGGGGGCCAAATTGCACAGCACAAGAGCTGTGCTGCATAACATGCTTTAAAGGATCCATTTTTTTTTTTTAGGGTAAGAAACACTTTAAGTAGACTAAAAAGGTCTGTACTGTAATGGAGGTCAGCTTCAAAATTCACTATGTAGCTGATAATATATTATTCAATATTCATTTTTGGAATCAGCCGGGGTGATGACATCACAATCTACTAATTGTCCAATCAGAGAACACTTTGCATTCATTGAGAAAATGTAACGTGTTCTCTGAATGGCATCTGTGGCCAGGGCTGCTAATAAGACAATACTCCTGTATTGGGCCCGGGCCCCATCAGTTGAAATGAGGGGCCCAGGCACCTACTGGGAAGGAGGGCTGGCTGTACTGACTGTCTTATTGCAGACACTGATTCTCTTCTGCCTCCCCCTGCAGCACTGCCAGCTTCTCCTTCTCTTTCTCCCTCTGACTTTACTGCAGGGGGATGGATTCTAGGACATGTGCCCCTTTCATCTGCTGTCCGGGCCCCCTGTGTGCCCCTTCCCCCTACAGGGCTGCCAGCTTCCCTCCTCTTCTCTCCCACTGGCATGTGCTGCAGGCACACAGGGGGATGTTTCAGGATGGAGAGCAGGTGAAGGGACTGGTAAATATGTCATTTACTGTCCCCTTCCTTTCCTGAATGAACACAGTGAGCGATCTGTACCAATCACTCCTGTGTTCATTTTTCACTGAAGCATGTGTTTGCTATGTTCAGTTTTTCAATGAGCAGGAAGCCTCAGAATACTTCCTATTCATTCATCTGTAACAGGGCGGCCTCTCCTGGACCAAGGAAGGAAGCAACAATCACCGTAGAAGCGGTACAATGATTTCCATCTTCCACAAGGACCCCACAGATATGAAACATACGTACTTACGTTCAACTTTAAAGGGATGCTAATTAATTCACTTACCGACCGCCAGCGTCATTATACGGCGGCTGTTTGAAGAGGAATACCGTTCTTAGAGCAGCAGATAGCTGCCATAACCCCGGTATCCTCTTCTTCAGCTGGGCGGTCGGCTTTCAGACAAAAGTGGTCTCAGCGGTGGATTTTCCGCAAGATTACTTTAAACGGGTGCGGGAGAGGACCCCCCCCTCCCGCCGCGCTCCGGTCGTCTGCGCTGCTTACTGGAGTCGTCGGTAGCGGCGGAGTCGATCGGGTCCTCTTCCCTCACAGGCTGGATGCCAAGTGAGGGAAACATGGCACCCGCTCGACTCCACACCATTGGATGGCGGAAGCGTCACTTCTGTCCAATGGTTTTAAAGGGGAAATTTTTTTTTTTTTCGTAAAAAAAAAAATGACATTTAATTTTTTATTTAATTTTTTACCCCAGATCTCACATTTAAGAGGTCCTGTCGTGCTTTTTTTTTTTTTTTTTATTACACGGCATGTTTACATTCCTTGTAATAGGAATAAAAGTGAAAAAAAACAATTTAAAAAAAAAAAAGACAGTATAAAAATAAAAAGTTAAATAAATAATAAAACAATTTAAAGCGACCCATCCCGCCGAGCTCGCGTGCAGAAGCGAACATATACGTTAGTTGGACCACATATGAAAACGTTGTTCAAACCACACATGTGAGGTATCGCCACGATCGGTAGAGCGAGAGAAATAATTCTAGCACTAGACCTCCTCTGTAACTCAAAACTGGTAACCTGTAGAAATTTTTAAACGTCGCCTATGGAGATTTTTATAGGGTCAAAGTTTGTCGCAATTCCACGAGCGGGAGTAATTTTGAAGCATGACATGTTGGGTATCAATTTACTCGATGTAACGTTATCTTTCACAATATAAAAAAAATTGGACTAATTTTACTGCTGTCTTCTTTTTTTCTTCATTAATAAAAGTATATTTTTTCCAAAAAAATTGTGCTTGTGAGACCGCTGCACAAATACGGTGTGACATAAAGTATTGCAATGACCGCCATTTCATTCTCTAGTGTGTCTGAAAAAAGTGTGTATATATATACTGTATATATATATATATATATATATATATATATATATATATATATATATATATATATATATATATATATATATATAAATAATGTTCTAATTATATATTCTATATTCTAAGTAATTTTCTAGCAAAAAAATTTTCATGTTATAAGTTAGTACTGATACTTTACTGTACATGTAATATAAAAACGTGTAACTATAACCAATTTTTCTCTTTTTCGTTTTGCAAACAGTGGGGAAGATTTAGACTCTCTGCTGATTTTCTGCTGTTTATTCTGCCATTGGGAGGATTTCCAATCTTTTCCAGTCCCAGTGACTAAAAGAATCAAGTAAAATCTCAAGGTCTCTCCGTTCTCTTAAAACAGCATCGGAGCCAGTTCAGAAATACAGTCTACATCTAAAGCCAATTATAGCCAAGATAATTGTTCCCATCACTCTCACTATGAAGATTTCTCTGAATCGGAAGGAGCGTCTCTGTAAACCAAAATTAACTTCATACTATTTAAACTACATTAAACAGAGAAACAATCTTTGTAGGGAACGATTATGGGAAAACCCTTGGGATTTTAAGCCGCCAAACTGTCCAAAAATGGAGACAATATACCATACGTACCCTTTAAAGAGGATCCCATCTGTGGAAGCCATCCACCAAAAAAAAGGCAAGGAGGCGGAAAGACCAACAACTAGTCTATTTCCTGTAGCTTCCCTGCAGCTGATCTTCTCCTAATTAACCACTTGCCGACTGCTGCATGCCGATATACGTTGGCACAATGGCAGAAGTGGGCATACCTGTATACGTCCCCTTTAATTGGCGGGGCTAGTGGGCACGCGCGCAACGCCGGCGGGGTGTACGCGCGCAACGCCGACAGGGCGCACGTGCGCAACGCCGGTGGGGCGCATGTGCACCCGCCGCGTAGAGCGTGACCGTGCCCGTGGGTCCTGTGGACTGAATGTCCGCCGGTGTCCCGCGATCGTGTCGCGGCGAGGCAGAACGGAGAGATGCCTATGTAAACAAGGCATTTCCCCTTTCTGCCTTGTGACATGACAGAGATATACTGCTCCCTGTCATCGGGAGCAGTGATCGCTGTCATGTCAGCGGTAGCCCATCCCCCCCACAGTTAGAATCACTCCCTAGGACACACTTAACCCCTTGATCGTCCCCTAGTGTTTAACCCCTTCCCTGCCAGTGACATTTACACAGTAATCAGTGCATTTTTATAGCACTGATTGCTGTATAAATGACAATGGTCCCAAAAATGTGTCAAAAATGTCCGATGTGTCCGCCATAATGTCGCAGTCATGATAAAAAATGCAGATCGCCGCCATTACTAATAAAAAAAAAAAATAATAAAAATGCCATAAATCTATCCCCTATTTTTGTAAACGCTATAACTTTTGCGCAAGCCAATCAATAAACGCTTATTGCAATTTTTTTTTTACCAAAAATATGTAGAAGAATACATATCGGCCTAAACTGAGGAGAAAATTTGTTTTGTTATATATTTTTTGGGGATATTTATTATAGCAAAAAGTAAAAAATATAGCTTTTTTTCCCAAATTGTCGCTCTTTTTTTGTTTATAGCGCAAAAAATTAAAACCACAGAGGTGATCAAATACCACCAAAAAAAAAAGCTCTATTTGTGGGGAAAAAAAGGACATCAATACTTCCTATTCATTCATCTGTAACAGGGCAGCCTCTCCTGGACCAAGGAGGGAAGCAACAATTACTGTAGAAGCGGTGCCTACTACAATGATTTCCATCTTCCACAAGGACCCCACAGATATGAAACATACGTACTTACGTTCAACTTTAAAGGGATGCTATTTAACCATTTACCGACCGCCAGTGTCGTTATACGGGGCTGTTTGAATAGGAATACCGTTGGAAAAAAAGGACATCAATACTTCCTATTCATTCATATGTAACAGGGCAGCCTCTCCTGGACCAAGGAAGGAAGCAACAATCACTGTTTTTTTTTGGGGATATTTATTATAGCAAAAAGTAAAAAATATTGCTTTTTTTTCAAAATTGTCGCTCTTTTTTTGTTTAGAGCGCAAAAAATTAAAACCGCAGAGGTGATCACATACCACCAAAAGAAAGCTCTATTTGTGGGGAAAAAAGGACGTCAATTTTGTTTTGGTGTAACGTCGCACGACCGCGCAAATTGTCAGTTAAAGCGACGCAGTGCTAAATCCCAAAAGTGCTCTGGTCAAGAAGGGGGTAAAATCTTCCGGGACTGAATCGGTTAACGTCTTATTTAGTGCCTTGTTCCTCATTGTATATCTAAGTGGAAGTAGCCATCCTGGTAGAGGGGTAGAGCTTTGCTTCTTGATGACTTTTGGGGGGATATTTAAGGGCAGCGAAGGAAGCACAGATCAACAGAACAGATGAGGCAGAAGCGGGGAGATCCTTGCACTGCAGATCCTTGGGTACATCTTCCTTTCGGGCAAGGAAAACCTTGAGCAGCAGAAGATTAAAGTGTTACTAAACCCACAACAGTAAAGTCAGTCTGTATATGCAGTAAAGCATGCTATTGCTAGAGAGTTTTTTTTTCTTGGGAGGGTGCTTGTGATCAGCACAGGACCAATCGGCACTGTCCAGACAGAGGGTCAGGAGTCCTGCAGCTTCATAGGACAAACAGAGTAGAATGAAAACTCCTCCTACAAGCTTTAACCAGACACTGATAGAAGTCACAAGACCATATTCCCGGGATTTAGACTCTTTTCCTGATTTTATTGTTTCCCGGGAAATGTCGCAAAAAAATCATTTTTTCCCAATTTTTCACGGCCGCCTGCCCCCTTAGAGGTCCGCGGCCGGCGGAGACAAGGGGCGGGGGTTCTATTGTAACCACGCAGCCGGCGGAGACACTCTTTTGTATACCACCTTGGCCTCTGTTCTGTAATGGCGGCGGAGACATCGCTACTAGGACACCTGATGTAAGGGGTGGCTCCGCTGGGGACACCTGATGTAAGGGGGGGGGCTCTGCTGGGGACACCTGATGTAAGGGGGCACCGCTGGGGACATCTGATGTAAGGGGGGCACCGCTGGGGACACCTGATGTAAGTGGGGGCTCCGCTGGGGACACCTGATGTAAAGGGGGGGGCACTGCTGGGGACACCTGATGTAAGGGGGGCACCGCTGGGGACATCTGATGTAACGTGGGCACCTCTGGGGACATCTGATGTAAGGGGGGGCTCCGCTGGGGACATCTGATGTAAGGGGGGCTCCGCTGGGGACACCTGATGTAAGGAGGGGCACCGCTGGGGACATCTGATGTAAGGAGGGGCTCCGCTGGGGACATCTGATGTAAGGAGGGGCTCCGCTGGGCACACCTGATGTAAGGAGGGGCTCCGCTGGGGACATCTGATGTTAGGAGGGGCTCCGCTGGGGACATCTGATGTAAGGAGAGGCACCGCTGGGGACACCTGGTGTAAGGAGGGGCACCGCTGGGGACTTTTTACCTGTGTGACGCCTACAAACGCATGCCCCACCCCCTAATTATGATAACACTCTGCCTACAGCCAAAAAAGTGTCCCGAAATTTTTTTTTTACAATGTTGGCAACTATGCAAGACTGCTATATACTGCTGATGAGACAAGGTATTTAGCAAATTATATTTAATTGCATTTCCATGTTCTGTGCCGGATTAAGATCGTGAGGGGGGTTGAATCGAGATCACAATTTTTTTAACGATTAATCATGCAGCTCTAATGGGCAGGCTGAATTTACCAAGTTGATCGATGGACTTGGGCTGGATTTTACTTGCAATTATCGCTAGCGCTTGGTATAGCCGCTGGCAAAACAAATCACTGTCTTCTCCAGCTGTGGATGGGAGAATACAATGGCTCGGCAAGAGGGATCCCCACATCAACACTGCAGATCGAGCAAATTTCTTTCCTGCAACCTGTGGTTGCAGGAAAGAAATCTGCACTGTGCATGGCCGGCCCTTACTTTATATGAACGCAGGAATCACGTTTTTCTATCTGTGAATGACTGGCCAAATCTGAGCTCAAACAGATCAAATCATTCCCCATTCACCAAATCTAATTACCGTGCTGCCAAAGGCACGGCTGGGCCCATCCATCTCATTGTAATGTAAATGTTATTTAAAAAAAAAAAAAAAATTCCCTAGTGATCAAAAGGTTAAATGGTGCTTTAAAAAGCGGTCAATTATTAGAGCTCTGTGTCCATGTTTCAGAAAATAATAAAACTTCACGATCTGAAAGCCTGCCACCTACTCTTTGTTATTTAGCACAGCTGTATAACTTATGTGGGAGTGAGAAAAATGCTAACACAGAAGGGAATATGTGTTATATTGTAAAGTAATCTAGTTCTGTGGCTTCACATGGTGCAGGTACCTGATGATTGGAAGGAATGATGACACAAATACTGTTACCCATTTTAGCTCATGACCTTTAAACGCCCTGCACTTTTAGAGCTGCTAAAGAAGAGGGAGGGCGCCGCCTAGTGGCAGAGAGGTGCAAATGGTGGTGAAGGATGATCCGACTCGAGGGAAGCCATAATAAAATAATTAGGTGCGTAGAAGTGAGCAAGCCAAAAGGCAAATATTTAGCCCCCATTTACACCGTGTGATTGATTTACTATGGCTGGGTTCACACATGTGCAGCCGCGGTTTTAGTGCCAAATCGGAGCCCACTGCCAGCGACGACAGTTTAAAAGACATCTGTGCACGAACCCGTACAGATGACTTTCAAATCGCCCCCCCCCCCCCCCCCCCCCGAACTCGCACTGACATTCAGGTTTGAAATCCTGAGACTTCAGCTGAACTCGCACTTTTTTTTAAAGCCGCCCTCAGTGTGAACGAGGGCTAAAACTGGAGCCCGCCGAATCTCTGGTGCAGCTGTGCATGGTAGCCAATCAGTTTCCAATTTTAATTTGTTCAATTAAAGGCTGAGCGGCCACCCCACGAACATTTACTGTGGCAGGGCGGCCGCTCTATGCCAGATCACGTAGGATAAGTGATCTGACACTTCCAGGTCTGGGGCGCACGTGTGCCTTCGGCGACCTACGGCGGGTCCCGCTGACTCGATGTTCGCCGGCGCCCGCCGATTAAAAAGTATAAAGGCAGAATGACAATCTGCCTATGTAAACAAGACAGATTGTCCTTCTATCAGAGGGGAATGTACTGAGCCTGTGTTTCTGCTAAGCAGGAACATGGATCTTTGCCTTTCCCTAGTCAAAGTACCTCCCCCACAGTGAGTAAGCACAACATAGGCATGCATTTAACCCTTTGATCGCCTCTGATGTTAACCCCTTCCCAGCCAGTATCACTAGTACAGTGACAGTGCAATTTTTTTAGCCACTTTTTAGTGTCACTGGTGCCCAAAAAGTGTCTGTTAAGTGTCCAATTTGTCCGCCGCAATATCGCAGTCCCGCTGTAAGTCGCTGATCCCTGCCATTACTAGTAATAAATATATAACTAAATAAATAAAAATATCCCATAGCTTGTAGACGTTATAACTTTTGCGCAAACCAATCAATATACGCTTGTTGGGATTTTTTTAACCAAAAATTATGTAGCAGAATATATATTGGGGGTTATTTGGCAAATCCACTTTGCACTACAAGTGCACTTGGAAGTGCAGTCGCTGTAGATCTGAGCTTGCACTTGATTTGATGATAAAATCAGCAGAGCTTCCCCTGATTTCAGATCTTCCCCCAAGATCTACAGCGACTGCACTTACAGTGCACTTGTAGTGCAAAGTGGATTTGCCTTTAGTAAATAACCCCCATTGGCCTAAATTGATGAAGAAATTCGATTTTTTACATTTTTTTAAATTGTTTTATAGTAGAAATTTTTTTTTTGTTTTTTATTTCAAAATTGTCTTTTTTTGTTGATAGCGCAAAAAATAAATACCAAAGAGACGCTCAAATACCATCAGAAGAAAGCTCTATTTGTGGGGAAAAAAGGACACAAATTTTATTTGGGTACAGAGTCGCACGGCCGCGCAATTGTCACTTAAAGTAACGCAGTGCCGTATCGCAGAAAAAGGCCTGGTCATAAAGGGAGGTAAATCTTCCGGAGCTAAAGTGGTTAAACTTTGACAATAAAACCTAGAAGCTGATTGGCTACCATGCACAGCTGCACCAGATTTTGCACGCTCCAGTTTTCGTAAATCTCCCCCCCCATGTCACATGACATCAGTTGCTGAAAATATGCTTTTTTTTTCACATATTCTTGATCTCAATAAGCTGCCTTATGTCCTATTCAAATTATGACATGTAAAGGCAGGCATTGCAGGCTTCTTTTGCACATTGTCACACTATAGGGTTGTTTTACTAAAGGAAAATCCACTTTGCACTACAAGTGCAAACTACAAGTGCAAAGTGCACTTGAAATTGCACTTAAAGTGCACTTGGAAGTTCAGTCGCTGTAAATCTGAGGTGAAGATCTGAAATGAGGGGAAGCTCTGCTGATTTTATCATCCAATCATGTACAAGCTAAAATGCTGTTTTTTATTTTCCTTGCATGCCCCCCTCAGATCTACAGCGACTGAACTTCCAAGTGCACTTGTAGTGCAAAGTGGATTTTCCTTTAGTAAATAACCCTCTGTGGGTTGATTTATTAAAGGCAAATAGACTGTGCACTCTGCAAGAGCAGTTGCTCCAGAGCTTAGTAAATGAGCAGAAGCTCAGCTGACTTCTACCATCCAATCATGTGTAAGCAAAAATGTGCTCAGTTATTCTTTGCGAAGTGAAGCTTCACCTAATTTACTAAGCACTGGAGCGACTGCACTTTGCAAAGTGCACAATCTATTTGCATTTAGTAAATCAGCCCTTATATGCATGGGGCAGCCCATTCAGTTCAATGGTAAAGTAGCTCACGCACCTTTTTAAGCTTTGAGCGTCATTCATTTTCTGCATATTTCATAAACACGCTCAAATACTATAGTGTGAATGCAGCCTTAGTCCCCATTCACGTTATGTAGCAGGTCATGTGTGCGCATTTTTTGTTTTTTGAGCTATCGCGCTTTGCTCATAGGGCATTCCTTTAATTTCAATGGGCTACCCTTACATGCAATAATTACAGCAAAGAAGCTCCTCACTGCCCCAAAAGCCTCCCCCCCAATTCTTTTTTACCCCTGCCTACCTGGTTGTGGGTCCTGCACAGTTAAAGCGGTAGTAAACTGCGGACGTTAACCACTTCAGCCCCGGAAGAATTTACCCCCTTCCTGACCAGAGCACTTTTTGCGATTCAGCACTGCATCGCTTTAACTGACAACTGCGTGGTCGTGCGACATGGCTCCCAAACAACATTGACTTCCTTTTTTTCCCACAAATAGAGCTTTCTTTTGGTGGTATTTGATCACCTCTACTGTTTTTATTTTTTGCGCTATAAACAAAAAAAAGATCGACAATTTTGAAAAAAAAAGCAATATTTTTTACTTTTTGCTATAATAAATATCCCCCAAAAATATATAAAAAAACTAATTTCTTCCTCAGTTTAGGCCGATATGTATTCTTCTACATATTTTTGGTAAAAAATATCACAATAAGCGTATATTGATTGGTTTGTGCAAAAGTTATAGCGTCTACAAATTAGGGGATAGATTTATGTCATTTTTATTATTATTATTTTTTTTTATTATTAGTAATGGTGATGATCTGCGATTTTTATTGTGACTGCGACATTATGGCGGACACATCGGACACTTTTGACGCTATTTTGGGACCATTGTCATTTATACAGAGATCAGTGCTATAAAAATGCACTGATTACTGTATAAATGACACTGGCAGGGAAGGGGTTAAACACTAGGGGGCAATCAAGGGGTTAAGTGTGTCCTAGGGAGTGATTCTAACTATTGGGGGGATGGGCTACCACTGACATGACAGCGATCACTGCTCCCGATGACAGGGAGCAGTGATCTGTCATGTCACTGGGCAGAACAGGGAAATGCCTTGTTTTCATAGGCATCTCTCCGTTCTGCCTCGCCGTGACACGATCGCGGGACACCGGCAGACATTCAGTCCGCGGGACCTGCGGGCACAGTCACGCTCTACGCAGTGGGTGCACGTGCGCCCCGCCAGCGTTGCGCACGTACGCCCCGCCGGCGTTGCGCGCGTGCCCACTAGCCCCGCCAAATAAAGGGGACTTACAGGTATGCCCACTGCTGCCATTGTGCCAACGTATTTCGGCATGCATCTCCCCATACTTCCGCTCCGTGACATGATCACGGGCCCCCCCGGAGGACATTGAGTCCGCGGGAGCCGCGGGTGTGGTGACGGAGTATGCCGCGGGGACGCGCACCCGCAATGCCGCATCTTAAAGGGGACGTACAGGTAAAGCCATTTGCACAGCTGTGCCATTGTGCCAACGTATATCGTCGTGCGCTGGTCGGCAAGCGGTTAATAAAGAAAAACCAAAACTCCTTCCGAGCAATGGCATAATGTGCTAATAGGCATATGCATATGAGGGTCTTTAAAGCGGAGTTCCATCCAAAAGTGGAACTTCTGCTCATTTGTCTCCTCTACCCCTGCGGTGCCACAATTGGCACCTTTCCGGGGGAAGGGGGGACAGGATACCTGTCTTTGACAGGTATCCCATTCCCACTTCTGGGAGTCTGGGCCGCGGCCCGTGACATCACCGCTGGGCTCCCTCCCCCTCTCCCTGTCGCCGGGCCAGTAGGAGAGAGGAGCGGGGCCTCGCACATGTGCAGTAGGGTTGCGATGTGAAGCTGTAAGGCTACACTGCCGGGTTCCCTTACCCGCAATGGCGGCGGCAGCACCGACAGCTACTGGAAACATCAGCTGCGGTGCCGCCATCGCCGGACTCCAGGACAGGTAAGTGTCCTATTGTTAAAAGCCAGCAGCTGCAGTATGTTTCATTTTTTTGTTTGGGCGGAACACCGCTTTTAGTATGAAGGTTAGCTTTTCATGGATCATGGTCCCCAAGAGCCTTTGTTTGACCTTAGCAAAATGTCGCCAGGTTCCACAGGCGGCGGTCTCAGCGGGGGGGGGGGGGGGAACGATAGTTTCAAGAAACTATTAGATAAGCACCTGAATGACCACAACATACAGAGATATACAATGTAATACTGACATATAATCACACACATAGGTTGGACTTGATGGACTTGTGTCTTTTTTCGACCTCACCTACTATGTATGTGTAGGTTCTAGCCATGGTCTGCCGAGCCTCTACAAATACGAACCCCGCCAGATTCCATTGATTAAGAAACTGAAGGAGCCAAGCAGAAAAAAAAGTCAGCCAGCCAGGCTCAGCCAATATCTTCCAATAAACTTTTATGTATACGGCCAGCTTTAAGTTGCAAGATGTATCCCAAATTATCCAAGTTGAGATGTTAAAAAGGCCTTCACCCCAATGGCCGGTACACACGATGAGATTATAGAACGGATGATCGTCTGTTTGCTAATCTCAGATCGAATCTGATGAGTTTACTAAAGTCACGAAAATTCCCGTACAACAGGAAAAATTATTCGGAAGTGATGTCATGTGTTGTAATGTATTTATATTGCATTTTCGTATGATAGCTGTACTGATTGAATGAAAATCGTACGATCTGGAATTGTACGAGGAAAATTTTGTGCATGTCCGATAGAATAATGTTGGATGAACTGTCATGACTCATGATCGGCTCTCGAAAGCTCTGTACTAACAATCTGATTATCGTACGATCGCTTTGAAAGCGGTATTTTCCGTACGATTTTCTGATCGTGTGTACGGCGCTTTAGTTCCTTCTCAACAAAGTACAGCCATTGATTAGAACTTCCCACAAGAAATGGGTGCGAGTGGAAGGAGGTGAGACCTTCAGACGTCACACACAGAAAGTATCAACTCTCTGCCACCACATGAATGCAGCATATACACTATGGGGGGGATTTACTACAAATCCACGTGGAAGTTCAGTCGCTGTAGATCTGAGGGGGACATGCAAGAAAAATAAAAAAATAGCATTTTAGCTTGCACATGATTGGATGATAAAATCAGCAGAGCTTCCCCTCATTTCAGATCTTCCCCTCAGATCTGCAGCGACTGCACCAAGTGCACTTGTAGAGCAAAGTGGGTTTGCCTTTAGTAAATCAACCCCTATATGTTTTGGGCCGTCTGTCTTTACACGCAATGAACTTTATCGGCATCCCAGTCTTAGTCTGTAGGGTTCAATATTGAGTTGGCCCACCCTTTGCAGCTATAACAGCTTCAGCTCTTCTGGGAAGGATGTCCACAAGGTTTAGGAGTGTGTCTATGGGAATGTTTGACCATTCTTCCAGAAGTGCATTTATGAGGTCAGGCACTGATGTTGGACAAGAAGGCCTGGCTCGGAGTCTCCGCTCTAATTCATCCCAAAGGTGTTCTATTGGGTTGAGGTCAGGACTCTGGGCAGGCCAGTCAGGTTCCTCCACCCCAAACTCTCTCATCCATGTCTTTTTGGACCTTGCTTTGTGCACTGGTGCGCAGTCATGTTGGAACAAGAAGGGGTCATCCCCAAACTGTTCCCACAAAGTTAGGAGCATGAAATTGCACAAAATGTCTTGGTATGCTGACATCTTAAGAGTTCCCTTCACTGGAACTAAGGGGCCAACCCAACCCCTGAAAAACAATCCCACACCATAATCCCCCCTCCACCAAATGATTTGGACCTGTGCACACAGCAAGGTCCATAAAGACATGGATGAGTGAGTTTGGGGTGGAAGAACTTGACTGACCTGCACAGAGTCCTGACCTCAACCCGATAGAACACCTTTGGGATGAATTCGAGCAGAGACTATGAGCCAGACCTTCTCATCCACATCAGTGCCTGACCTCACAAATTTGCTTCTGGAAGAATGGTCAAACATTCCCATAGACACACTCCTAAACCTTGTGGACGGCCTTTCTAGAAGAGTTGAAGCTATTATAGCTGCAGAGGGTGGGCCAACTCAATATTGAACCCTACGGACTTAGACTGGGATGCCATTAAATGTTATGTGCGTCCCAATACTATATATATATATATACACACATGTGCACTTAACTTTGGGATGTACACCCTAATGCTATAGGCTGTGCACACCTATGATAGGATGCCAATGAGATAAATATCAGCAAGCATTTCGATTGATGTGTAGCAGACATTTATTTGCCAGTGTAACCCTAATCTTAAACTGGTCACACACATATTGAATTTTGCCCAGGTTCACACAGAGCTGCGGGAATGAAGCCGTGCAAGTTCAGCTGAGTTCAGCACGATTTCACTCCCGCATGTCAGTCCCGATTTCGGCTGCGATTTCAGAGACATTTTGCACAGATGTCAATGTAAATCGCAGCCCGAAATCGCAAAAAGTAGTACAGAAACGACTTTTTGAAATTGGTGCAGCGCCGCAGATGCGGCGTCGCACCGATTAGGGCGGTGCCATTGACGGCAAATTGCCACCGATTTGACATGTCAAAACGCTCCAGTGTGAACCAGGGCTTAGGCAGATACTTGCTGAATCGGCCAAAATGAGTTCTGTGGGTTGACCTGCTGGCACTAACTGACATGACACAAGTCATTTTTCCATTGCCTTTTGTTGAAGAATCTGGGCAGAAAGATCTCAGTTGAACAAAGACGGAAGTCCAATAGATGTAGTCGCTGTCTGGGTATTCTGATGGGAGCCATGGGGGGCAGCTGCTGTCAGAATACAATGACTAGTAGGGCAGATTCCTCCATCCATGGCTGTTTAGCATGGATGGGGTCATTTATTGATGTCTCTCATTCAGCCCTTGTACAGTCTTAGCATGTATGACATGCTGTAGATGTCTCAGTCTAAGCCCCAGTCTCAGTCTGCAGATAAACATTCTACAGAAAATCAGACTGCAATCCTAGCATGAAATATCAGGGTATCTGTGACTTGCATCTGGTGCCACCTTCTGGTCGTTTTGTAGAACAGTAAATTGTAGTATATAAAGTTCTCCAGCATGGACACACTTATCTATTGTTGGTTCAAAGCTCCCTGATTGGCTAAATTGAAGCCACCATACTGTATATGAGCCATTTATTCAGCTGCACATGCCCAGGGAAAGCGAACAGCTGTAAATCCACACTGAACAAACAGGGGAACTCATTCATTAAAGTGGTTATAAAGCCTTTCTTGCACTAAAAAAGACATCAGGGGTTCTTTTTTTTTTAAACAATCATACTTACTTATGTGGATGCAGTATGGAACCGATGCATTTGTTCCCCCAGCGCCTCTAGCACTGAGAACTGAGCGCTCAAATACCACAGATCGCTCAGTTCTCACAGCTCTCTGATCTTAGAGTCTGAGATGACTTACATCAGAATACAGTAATGTTAAACAAGGAATGTACAATGGGTAGTATGTGCAGGGAGAGGAGTATGGAGTGTAGGGAGGTGGGTAATATGTGCAGGGAGAGGAGTATGGAGTGTATGGAGGTGGGTAGTATGTGCAGGGAGAGGAGTATGGAGTGTATGGAGGTGGGTAATATGTGCAAGGAGAGGAGTATGGAGTGTAGGGAGGTGGGTAATATGTGCAGGGAGAGGAGTATGGAGTGTATGGAGGTGGGTAGTATGTGCAGGGAGAGGAGTATGGAGTGTATGGAGGTGGGTAGTATGTGCAGGGAGAGGAGTATGGAGTGTATGGAGGTGGGTAATATGTGCAGGGAGAGGAGTATGGAGTGTAGGGAGGTGGGTAATATGTGCAGGGAGAGGAGTATGGAGTGTATGGAGGTGGGTAGTATGTGCAGGGAGAGGAGTATGGAGGTGGGTAGTATGTGCAGGGAGAGGAGTATGGAGTGTAGGGAGGTGGGTAATATGTGCAGGGAGAGGAGTATGGAGTGTATGGAGGTGGGTAGTATGTGCAGGGAGAGGAGTATGGAGTGTATGGAGGTGGGTAGTATGTGCAGGGAGAGGAGTATGGAGTGTATGGAGGTGGGTAATATGTGCAGGGAGAGGAGTATGGAGTGTAGGGAGGTGGGTAATATGTGCAGGGAGAGGAGTATGGAGTGTATGGAGGTGGGTAGTATGTGCAGGGAGAGGAGTATGGAGGTGGGTAGTATGTGCAGGGAGAGGAGTATGGAGGTGGGTAGTATGTGCAGGGAGAGGAGTATGGAGTGTATGGATGTGGGTAGTATGTGCAGGGAGAGGAGTATGGAGTGTATGGAGGTGGGTAGTATGTGCAGGAGAGGAGTATGAGGCAGTGGACGGTGTCAGTAGGGCAGAGGTTGGTGCTAGTAGGGCAGTGGATGGTGTCAGCTGTTTTTTATTTTAATGTATTTATTTTTTTACAATGCTTTTTTTTTGGGGGGGGGGGGGGGGGGGGTCAGTCGACAGTGTCGGCAGGGCGGGGGGTTGTCAGTAGTTTTATTTTATTTTTTATAATTTTTTTTACAATTTTATTTTTAATACTTTTTGCAATTTTTTTTATTTTTTTTTGATCAGCCCTGTTGGTCGGCTTTGGTGAGATATCAGGGGTCTAAACCGACCCCTATCATCTCCTCTTCGAGATAGAGAAAGGGACTGAGGACACAGATTCCCCAGTCTCTTTCTCAGCATTGAAGATGAATGGACAGGAGACAGAAGCTCATATCCATTCATAAACTGAAGCAGAGTAACACACAGCTTACTCTGCTCAGTTATCACAGGACACAGGAGCGATCGGTAACAAATGCTTTCTATGTCTAATTCAGAAAAGGAATGAGCCGGTAAATGACATATTTACCAGTCCCTTCCTCCGCTCTCCATCCTGATATATCCCTCGCAGCCTGCGGGAGAGGAGAGGAGGGAAACCGGCTGCGGAGGGACAAGGGGGGGCAGAGAAGGGGTACACAGCGGGTCGGAGGAGAACAGGGGTCGGAGGAGAACGGGGGGCAGAGAAGGAGTACACAGCGGGTCGGAGGAGAACGGGGGTCGGAGGAGAACGGGGTCGGAGGAGGATAACAGGGGGCGGAGGAGGATAACGGGGGGCGGAGGAGGATAACGGGGGGCGGAGGAGGATAACGGGGGGCGGAGGAGGATAACGGGGGTCGGAGGAGGATAACAGGGGGCGGAGGAGGATAACGGGGGGCGGAGGAGGATAACGGGGGGCGGAGGAGGATAACGGGGGGCGGAGGAGGATAACGGGGGGCGGAGGAGGATAACGGGGGGCGGAGGAGGATAACAGGGGGCGGAGGAGGATAACGGGGGGCGGAGGAGGAGAACGGGGGGGCAGAGGAGGAGTACACAGTGGGTCGGAGGAGAACGGGGGGGGGGGCAGAGGAGGAGTACACAGTGGGTCGGAGGAGAACGGGGGGCGGAGGAGGAGAACGGAGGCGGAGAACACAGAGAACAGCCGGGGATGATCGGTGCTGCGGGAGGGACAGCTGTAAGCATTGATAGCCGTACCACGGAAAGGAGGAGAAGCGGCTGTCAAGCCACACAGGGAGATCGGTGCTTACAGCTGTCCCTCCCTCTGCAACGATCATCCCCGGCTGTAAACCAGAGGACCATCCATGTGTACAGGGTGGGTCACAGTGCCCTCCCTCCCTCGGGGGCCCGTGTGCAGTGAACACCCTGCACACATGGATGATACGCCACTGCTCCTCCCCCTTTTGCTTACCTAAGCCCTCATTCGATCCAGCACTGGGGCTTTCCTGAGGCAGTGGGAACCATGATGAAAGAGCAGGAGGTGGGCCCGAGTCCCCCTGTCTGTGTTAATAGACGCACAATAAAAAAACAGACTTTTTTTTGGGGCCTGGCACTGGGGGTGGCTGTACCCCTATCAGCACCATTGCCTCCACTAGGCAAAAGTATATTATATAGCCTCCAATTTGAGACTGTGAACAGCTGCATATGTCTATCTGGGTTCCCCAAGCTCAGATGTTGTAATGGTAGTGATATCTCTAAGGTGGCGAATGATAGGCTCAGTGATCAATTTGATGTATGTCTCAGAGTTGTGAATTATAGTCAATGGCGGGCCATAATGCAGGGCGCAGGGGCGCCGCCCCCCTATCCATGCATCTGGCCCCTAATCTACATGTGGGGCACCAGACACATGGATGCCAATTGTTTTTTTTTGTTGTTGAAGCACGTAATTAGAGTCTGAGGCTTTAATAGGCTTCAAAAAAGGGTGGGCTCCGGGAGCAGGGCTCCGCGCCCTGAGCCCACCCAGTTGTGTGACAATAGCAAATGAATATTCATTATTGTAACACTGATTATCCTCCCAGGCCAATCAGGAAGCGGGTCGTGGGACCTGTTTCCAGATTGGCCAAAAGGAGAAGCGATCCTATTGGCCTAGGAGGAGGAGGAGGGAGGAGACACACAGCCGCCGTGATACCGAGGAGGAGATGCAGGGGAAGCCGCCGCCCAGAGCCACGCCATAGATGGGGTAAGTGCGGGGCTGGTGACCGACTGACTGACCAACCGACAGGGGGGGGCTGTGGGTGCATTGTTTGCCGCCCCCCTCCACCCCCCCAAAATAAAATATACCACCAGTCACAACTGATTATAGTAAAGAACGGGAAAAGAGCAAAGTGAATAGATAATCAGCCCCATGAGAAGCCCTCTAGTGGTGCAAAATAGAACTGTACATGGATTTTGCCATGCATTTCATCTAGTAAGAAGTAATATGGAAAAAAAAAAATCAACATGCAGTAAACATGAAGAAAATATGATGTTTTCTTGAGGAAAGTTCCTTCTTCATCCAGTATTCATCCATTAACAACTTTACTACTGGGCACTTTTACCCCCTTCCTGCCCAGGCCATATTTTCAGCTTCTAGCACTGTCGCACTTTCAATGACAATTACGCGGTCATGCAACGCTGTACCCAAATGAAAAATTTTTGAGGCAGATAGCGCTTTATCTTGGTGGTATTCAAGTGCCACTGGGTTTTTCTTTTTGTAAATAAGTAATTTTTCTCCCTCACTGATGTGCGCTGATGAGGCTGCACTGATGGACATTGATGATGCTGCACCGATGGACATTGATGAGGCTGCACTGACAAACATTGATGAGGCAGCACTGATGGACATTGATGAGGGTGCACTGATGGACACTGATGAGGCTGCACCGATGGACACTGATGAGGCTGCACTGATGGACACTGATGAGGCTGCACTGACGGACATTGATGAGGCAGCACTGATGGACATTGATGAGGCTGCACTGATGGACTGATGAAAATTTTGTAAATAAGTAATTTTTCTCCACTGATGTGCGCTGATGAGGCTGCACTGATGGACACCGATTAGGCTGCACTGATGGACACTGATGAGGCTGCACTGATGGACACTGATGAGGCTGCAATGATGGACATTGATGATGCTGCACCGATGGACATTGATGAGGCTACACTGATGGACAATGATGAGGCTGCACTGATGAACATTGATGAGGCTGCACTGATGGACACTGATGAGGCTGCACTGATGGACACTGATGAGGCTGCAATGATGGACATTGATGATGCTGCACCGATGGACATTGATGAGGCTACACTGATGGACAATGATGAGGCTGCACTGATGAACATTGATGAGGCAGCACTGATGGACATTGATGAGGCTGCACTGATGGACACTGATGAGGCTGCACTGATGGACACTGATGAGGCTGCACTGATGGACACTGATGAGGCTGCACTGATGGACATTGATGAGGCTGCACTGATGGACACTGATGAGGCAGCACTGATGGACACTGATGAGGCAGCACTGATGGACATTGATGAGGCTGCACTGATGGACACTGATGAGGCTGCACAGATGGACACTGATGAGGCTGCACTGATGGACACTGATGAGGCTGCACTGAAGGGCACTGGTGAGGTAGCACTGAGGCACTGTGGTGAAATACAAATTTAGACTTTCCGGATCCAAGCCAGCCATAGACAGAGTGATTTTCTTTCCTGCAACCCCTGAAAATCGCTTGATACCCCCATCAGCACAGTGAGTGTTGATGGGGGAATCTCTCCTGCGGAGCCCTTGTGTTCTCCTGGCGGGGGAAGCAGTCCCTGCCTGGAGACCACAATAATTACTCCTAGTGGCAATAATAGCCAGTAGCAATAATCACATGGAAAATCCGACATGTTGATTGTACCCAAGTGGATCGATTAATTCACTTTGGTCGTTGCTGAACCGGCTGAGATTCGAACTATCTATGGCTGACTTCAGTGCCAATGATGAAGATATAGATACCAAACTGTTCCCCCTGCAACAAAAGGTGATCTAGGAGGCATAAAGTTTGTGTTTACTCTCCGGATAAATTTTCCTGTGTTTAAAGGGGAACTAATCACATTATTTAATGGTTTCCTAAAACTGTCACAATTGTTTCTGCTCTCAAATGAACTGTCAAGCCATCAAAAGGCTTGTTTTAACCACTTCAGTACCGGGAACTTTCACCCCCTTCCTGCCAATTGTCAGCTCTCAGCACTCTCACACTTTGGATGACAATTGCGCGGTCATGCAACACTGTACCCAAACAAACTTTTTATAATTTTTTTCACACAATTAGAGCTTTCTTTTGGTGGTATGCAAGCACCACTGAGTTTTTTATTTTTTGCGATATAAGTAAAAAAAGATCAAAAACTTTGAAAAAAACCCAAAAAAACCCTTTTTTATTTTCTATTATAAAATTTGGGAAATAAGTAATTTTTGTTCATAAATTTGGGGCAAAATGTATACTGCTACATATCTTTGGTAAAAATAACCCAAATTAGTGGATATTATTTGGTCTGTGTGGAAGTTATAGAGTCTACAAGCTGTGGTGCAAATCACTGAAAAATGATCACACCTGATGTACTGACTGCCTGTCTAATTTCTTACATTGGCCCGATTTGTCAAATCGCATTCCAAATCGGTGGCTATTGCTGGCAATGACACCGATTCCCAAAAGTAGTAGACAACCAGGACAGGTGTCTGTCAAAACGCCCCCTGCATTGCCGGGCGGAAATTGTGCGAGTTCAGCTGAACTCACACGATTTCTAACCCACAGCAATATGAACCTGGGCTGAGGAACTGAAATGTCAGGACAGTACAAATACCCCCCAAATGACCCCTTTTTGGAAAGTAGATAGTCCAAGGTATTTAGTAAGAGGCATGGTGAGTTTTTTGAAGTTGTAATTTTATCCCACAATTCTAGGGAAACTTAAGAAATACCGTATTTATCGGCGTATAACACGCACATTCATTTTAAGAGGAAAGTTTCAGGAAAAAAACTTAAATTTTAAATAGGGAACTTTAAAGCAAAATAAGTGTCAGTGCCCATCTGCAGCCTCACCATTGCCATCAATGCAGCCTGATCAATGCCCATCTGTAGCCTCACAAGTGCCATCAATGCAGCCTCACCAGTCCACATCAATGCAGCCTCACCAGTCCACATCAATGCAGCAGCCTCACCATTGCCATCAGTGCAGCCTGATCGATGCCCATCTGCAGCCTAGAAGGGACAGGGAGGGAGGCGGGACAAGCGCCGACAGATTACATACAGTGAGAATCTCCTATGATAGACAGAACAGTGGTCCAATGGCGGCCCAGGAGACGGGACTTCCTATTACAGAGGCCACCAAGTAAACAGGAGATTCTCACTGTATGTAATCTGATGGCGCTCGTCCTGCCCCCCCCTCCCTGTCCCCTCCGAGGCAGCTAAAATTGAAGTATTGGCGTATAACGCGCACATGCTATTTGCACCCGATTTTCACGGTGAAAAAGTGAGTGTTATACGCCAATAAATACAGTATATATATATATATATATATATTTTTTTTTAACCGAAATTGTCATATTAACAGGTTATTTCTCACACACAGCATATGTATACTTCCAATTACACCCCAAAATACATTCTGCTACTCCTCCTGAGTATGGCGATACCACATGTGTGAGACTTTTACACAGCCTGCCCACATAGAGAGGTCCAACATGCAGGGAGCACCATCAGGCGTTCTGGGCGTATAAATCCAATTACATTCCTACCTATCACACTTTTGAAGGTCCCGGAGCACCAGGACTATAGAAACGCCCAAAAATGACTCAATTTTGGAAAGCAAACAACCCAATGTATATTTTATGAGGCATGGGCTGCAGATAGGTACTCGGATACTCTAATGGGCTGCAGATAGGTACTTGGGTACTCTGACGGGCTGCAGATAGGTACTCGGGTACTCTGATGGGCTGTAGATAGGTACTCGGGTACTCTGACGGGCTGCAGATAGGTACTCGGGTACTCTGGGCTGGGCCCCTCTCCTCAGCTTAGTTATTCGAGGAGACAAGGCTGATCATGCTGTTCTTTGTAGCCAAGACAAAACCTATGACCTGAAAATTGCTGACACCTCCAATTCTCTGCTCTTTATTCCAGACTGCAAGACCCCTGATCAGCTTCCCTGTGACTAGCCGTCCCTCAGTGTCAGTCTGTGTGAGGAACCAGCTAGGTCCGCCATGACATTATCTCCACCTCTTTCAAATGGATGGATTTGCCATGATTTGTGATTCTATGCTTATATAGACTCTTATAATGTGGAGTCTAGAGTTCTGGTAAACGCACATCTAATTCAATTACAGTGAAGGTGCACTCGGCTGAATGGCCTTTCGTTTCCTTTTGGACACGTCTTTAAAGACTTTAGTTTTACATATTGCATTTATTATTTATCCTCACATGGAAACATGTTACGCACTTTTTGACATTTCTATTTGTTTTCACTACTTCTTGCTCACATAGCACGGAAATTCAGATTTTATATGTTGTTATACAATTTGTTTTGTTGGGTTATTGCTAGCAGCTTTTTTTCATTACCGTATATACTCGAGTATAAGTCGAGTTTTTCAGCACTTTTTTTGTGCTGAAAGTGCCCCCCTCGACTTATACTCGAGTCAAGCACTTTTCTGCAGTAAAAAAATTCATTTTCCGAACCGATTTTGGGGCCCCGTATCTCAGGGCCACTTGGTGCTAGGAACCCCAAATTTGATGTGCAAACCCAGTAGAACTGGTACCACAACATATCCAAAGATGGAAATCCTAGCACTAAGTGGCCCCGAGATACGGGGCCCCAAAATTGGTTCGGAAAATGTCATTCTCTGCTGCAAAAAAGTGCTTGACATTTTCTGAACCAAATTTGGGGCCCCGTATATCGGGGCCACTTAGTGCTGGGAACCCCACTTTTGGTGTGCAAACCCAGTGGAACTGGTACCATAACATATCAAAAGATGGAGTTCCTAGCCCCAAGTGGCCCCGAGATACGGGGCCCCAAACCCGGTTCGGAAAATGTCATTCTTTGCTACAGAAAAGTGCTTGACATTTTCTGAACCGAATTTTGGGGCCCCTTGGTGCTAAAAACCCCAGCTTTGGATATTTTATGGTGCTAGTTCCACTGGGTTTACACACCAAATTTGGGGTTCTTAGCACTAAGTGGTCCCGAGATACGGGGCCCTAAATTCGGTCAACTGTGTCCATCTGCAGCAATGTAATTTTGGGACCCTTTGGATTCAGAGACCCCAAATTTTGGCTGAGCTAGGGGGCATCTAGGAACCCTTAACTACCGAGTTTGAAGTTCGGGGGACCTATGGCTGCAAATGGGCACAGTGAGGCATGCAAATGGGCACAGTGAGGCTGCAAATGGGCATTGTTGACCCTCTTTTCCACTTACAGTAGCTTGCATTTCTCACCCTCGTCTTATACTCGGGTCAATAAGTTTTTCCCATTTTTTTGTGGTAAGTTAGGGCCTCAACTTATACTCGGAACGACTTATACTCGAGTATATACGGTACATTTTTTTTTGCATATCTTCTTTTATCACCTGCGCAGTAATTGTTTTTCTATATACTCAGGTACTCTGGGCTGGAGACAGGTACTCGGGTATAGAGATGGGCTCGGGCGTGTTCAATATTCCACGGGGCGGGTTCGCAGCTGCACAGATCGAGAAATGTCTCACTGCCTGTGATTAGCCGTGTGCAGTGTTGGCTTCCTGGCGGGATTGAGCATGTGGGATATCGAACACGCCCAGGTCCATCTCTACTCGGGTACTCTGGGCTGGAGACAGGTCTCAGGTACTCTGATGGGCTGGAGACGGGTACTTTGATGGTCTAGAGATAGGTACTCGGGTACTCTGATGGGCTAGAGATAGGTACTTCAGTACTCTGGGCTGGAGATGGGTACTTGGGTACTCTGGGCTGGAGATAGGTACTTGGGTACTCTGGGCTGGAAACAGGTACTTTGGTACTCTGGGCTGGAGATGGGTACTTGGGTACTCTGGGCTGGAGATAGGTTTTCGGGTACTCTGGGCTGGAGACAGGTACCTGGTTACTCCGATGGGCTGGAGACAGGTACTCTGATGGGCTGGAGACAGGTACTCGGGTACTCTGATAGGCTACAGATGGGTACTCTGGGCTGGAGATAGGTACTTGGGTACTCTGAGCTGGAGATAGGTACTCGGGTACTCTGGGCTGGAGATAGGTACTTGGGTATTCTGGCCTGGAGATAGGTACTCGGGTATTCTGGGCTGGAGATAGGTACTCGGGTACTCTGGGCTGGAGATAGGTACTTGGTATTCTGGGCTGGAGATAGGTACTCGGGTACTCTGGGCTGGAAACAGGTATTCGGGTACTCTGGACTGGAGACAGATACTCGGGTACTCTGATGGGCTGGAGACACATACTCGGGCACTCGGATGGGCCAGAGATAGGTACTCAGGTACTCTGGGTTGGAGATGGGTACTCTGATGGGCTGGTGACAGGTACTCTGATGGGATGCAGATAGGTACTCAGGTACTCTGGACTGGAGACAGGTACTCGGGTATAGAGATGGGCTCGGGCGTGTTCAATATTCCACGGGGCGGGTTCGCAGCTGCACAGATCGAGAAATGTCTCACTGCCTGTGATTAGCCGTGTGCAGTGTTGGCTTCCTGGCGGGATTGAGCATGTGGGATATCGAACACGCCCAGGTCCATCTCTACTCGGGTACTCTGGGCTGGAGACAGGTCTCAGGTACTCTGATGGGCTGGAGACGGGTACTTTGATGGTCTAGAGATAGGTACTCGGGTACTCTGATGGGCTAGAGATAGGTACTTCAGTACTCTGGGCTGGAGATGGGTACTTGGGTACTCTGGGCTGGAGATAGGTACTTGGGTACTCTGGGCTGGAAACAGGTACTTTGGTACTCTGGGCTGGAGATGGGTACTTGGGTACTCTGGGCTGGAGATAGGTTTTCGGGTACTCTGGGCTGGAGACAGGTACCTGGTTACTCCGATGGGCTGGAGACAGGTACTCTGATGGGCTGGAGACAGGTACTCGGGTACTCTGATAGGCTACAGATGGGTACTCTGGGCTGGAGATAGGTACTTGGGTACTCTGAGCTGGAGATAGGTACTCGGGTACTCTGGGCTGGAGATAGGTACTTGGGTATTCTGGCCTGGAGATAGGTACTCGGGTATTCTGGGCTGGAGATAGGTACTCGGGTACTCTGGGCTGGAGATAGGTACTTGGTATTCTGGGCTGGAGATAGGTACTCGGGTACTCTGGGCTGGAAACAGGTATTCGGGTACTCTGGACTGGAGACAGATACTCGGGTACTCTGATGGGCTGGAGACACATACTCGGGCACTCGGATGGGCCAGAGATAGGTACTCAGGTACTCTGGGTTGGAGATGGGTACTCTGATGGGCTGGTGACAGGTACTCTGATGGGATGCAGATAGGTACTCAGGTACTCTGGACTGGAGACAGATACTCGGGTACTCTGATAGGCTGGGGACAGGTACTCAAATGGGCTGGTGACAGGTACTCGGGTACTCTGATGGGCTGGAGACAAGTACTCGGGTACTCTGATGAGCCAATTTCATTGGCTCTTTACCGTAATCGGGGATGGGCTGTGTCAGAGTGACATGCCTCATCCCCGTTCGCCACGCTGCGTGCCCCTGGGGGCGCACACGAGCGGCTTGCATAAAGACAGTGCATGTGACCGGCTGTGATTGGACACAGCCGGTCACATGGTAAAGAGACATTTTCATTGGCTCTTTACCCTAATCGTGGTTGGCCTGCATCATTTTACAATGCGACATTAGGGAAAGGGGTAAAACTGATCACATGTGCAACACCATGGCAACTGCAGATCAAACAGAGGCTAAGACAGCATCTTCCTTGGCTGTAGGAGTGTTTAAGTCTGATTTAGAAAAAAAGTGTTATGCATCGTACACACGGTCGGATTTTCCGACGGAAAATGTGCGATCGGAGCGTGTTGTCGGAAAATCTGACCGTGTGTGGGCTCCATTGGACTTTTTCCATCGGATTTTCCGACACACAAAGTTTGAGAGCAGACTATAAAATTTTCCAACAACAAAATCCGATTGCGTCAATTCCGACCGCGTGTGGACAATTCCGACGCACAAAGTGCCACGCATGCTCAGAAGAAATTCCGAGACGGAACAGCTCGGTCTGGTTAAATTAGCGTTCGGAATGGATAGAGCACTTTTGTCATGCTGCAATGTTTAAAATTGTTTAATGCAGCGCACTCTCTTCTTCTTTATAATGCTAGAAGAATGAAGTAGTTTTGCTGCTCATATTCACACAGACTTCTCACAAACTTCTTTCTTTATTATTTCTCGTGATTCCCTCAATATATTTTGATATGTCACATCTGACAAAATTTTTTTTTGTTTTTTTTATTTTTGTTTTGTATTTTTTTTAAAGCTGATTTTTTTTGGTTTTGTATTTGTTTCAAGGCTGATGTTTTTTTTTTTTTTTTTTTTACTCCAGAATATTTTTGTGTGTTTTGTGTGTCAAGTTACCACAACACCATTAGTATCTTGTATTATTTAATCTCAAGGAGATTGTTTGGTGTTGGTGTCTCTTGTTAATTTCACATTGTATTTTTGAAATGTACCTGCCTCCTCACAAACAAACTGTCCTTTATGAAGGAAAACACACATAGGCGAGTATAATTGTAACAAAAATTCCTTTATTAAGGGCTCAGAACCAAACAAAGAGGGAGGCAACGCTGGAGAAACATCAGAAATTGGCGAAGCCTTGGACCCCCAGGGCAGACATCAATTCTTTCACAGCAAAATTGGTGGCCTGAGGAGTCCATATGTAAGGGAGTGCAGTCTGGTCCAGAAGTTACAGAGATCCGGAAAGCAGCAGATGACATGTATGTCCCCAGGCTGTGGTACTACAAGAGGCTGCATATTTTGCCAGACCAGATTAAGCCCAGGGCCATCACTCTCTGGTCTTCCTTCCACGCTTCCTTCCACGCTGTGGCTCTGGTGTTGGAGATGTGGCAGGAGGAGGAGTAGGACCTGGAGGAGGAGAAGGAGGAGGAGGAGTAGGACCTGGAGGAGGAGGAGGAGGAGGACTATGTGTGAGGTCCCAAATGTTGGTTGCACATGTGTTTTGGCCCCTCAACCCCTTATTTAGAGCTTCCAAAATTAAGAACTCAAACAGGAGTCATTGCCCTCCTCCATCTGCATCCTTTTGCATGCAGTTATGCCAGCAAAGTCCTCCTCCACACTGTGGGGTGTTCTGAGGACCTCTGTAGCCTTCTAAAAGAGGCCTATGGCAGCCTCCTCCAGGTTACTCCTCTTCCTGCCACTTTGTCTTTGAAGGTGGAAGGAGGGACCTGGGTATCAGGCAGCCTGCTTGGCCCGGCCACCTCCTGGCTGAGACTTCCCTGTGTATGAAAAAGGGACATGGTTTTAGTTTTTGCTTCATCAATCACAATCATAAATTAGTACTCCAAACTAACATCTATTTAACATCATTGATTGGACAACCAGAAATATTTAGAAGAATGCTATACCTGGCTCAAGCTGGGCTCCTCCACATGTTGCTGCCTGGAAGGCCCAGGTTGGATGGCAGAAGCCTCAGCTGGGGGGGAAGGAAGCGTGGAAGGATAAGTGGAGAGTGCTGGCCTGGGTTCAGTCTGACCTGCCAGAAAATGCAGCCTGTCATAGTACCACAGCCTGGGGAGATAAATGTCATCTGCAGCTCCTGATCTCTGGGAATCCTGGACCTTCTTGTGCTCCCTTAGATAAGTGCTCCTCAGGCCACCAATTAGAACCTTCAAATAGGTGATGTCTGCCGTGGGGATCACCGTCTTCACAAATTCCAACAAATTATCCAGCGCTGCCTTCCTCTTTGTTTGGTTCTTATATTCAGGGTGGTTTATCTACCATAGACAAGGCAGCTCCCTGAACAAATCAATGAAGATTGGCATAAAGTCCTGATCCTTCAAGATATCCATTTTCACTGCAAGACACAACACAAGACAAACGCTAATGTCAGCCTAAAGTCTTCTAAACTTGTGCAAATACAGGCCTCAATCTAGAAGCAGTATAGGCCCAATGTTAAATCTTACCTTCGCTATCACGATTGGCGCCTCTGTTACTCCTTCCTCCGCTCACAGATCGTACGTACTACGCACGCGTGCTATGCTTTATAGACACTGCGCATGCGTGAAACTCCGCCTGCCCCTGACGTTCTTTCTAGTCTATTCCCCGCCCCTTCTTGTTCGGCGCAGTGGGGGAAGAGCACATGGTGGAGACAGAGCAGGTGTCTGATAATTACACCAACGAGGAGGAGGAGGAGAAAAGCCCGGAGCCTAAAACGTCTGGATCCAGAAGGAGACGATTTAAGGCCTCAAATATGTCCTTTGGGGAGATGTTGGAGATAGTCGACATAATGAAGAGGGCCGACTATGACGGGAAGTATGGACCTTACCCTAACCCCAATGTCAGAAAGGCCAAGATCATGGCGAAAGTGGTCAAGAGTCTGCACCGGAATTTTGGGGTACGACGATCCAAGGATCGGCTCAGGAAGCGGTGGTCGGACCTCAAATTAAGGAAGCATGAGCAGTACAGAAGGATCCGGAGAGTGCTGCAAAAAAGTAAGTAGTTGTCCTGTGTTCCTATTCTTTATTTTTATTACGTTCGTGCTGCTCCATGTGCTTTTCTTAACTGTTGTACAGTTTAAAATGTCAACTTTCATGTTCATGGGCACATTATTCGTTCGTATAAAACATTGTTCGTTCGGCCTAGAAAACACCATTGTTTTGGCCATATGCATTTGCCAACATTTTTATGGCCTACTTGTCTGAAAATAATTTGGTTGTGTAGATGGGTTTGTAACTAGAATGAAATGCAAACTAGATTCTGTGTAAGGAGAGGACACTCAGCAGTTTTTACATCTGGACGCTGGAGCACTAGTGTGGGACACAAGAACACACTTTTTTTAGGGGGCCAACACAGGTGCTCCAGTGTATACTATAGGGGTGACTCCATTTGTGAAGCTTGTGCTAAACAGGTAAAATATTGAAGCTTGACAAAGGACAATAAAAATTCTACTTCTTGGAACTCTGTCAAAACAGACAATTGTACCCCACTTCCAAGCAATGTTTCATATTCCTATTTCTGCCATCAAATATCTGTGTGCTAAGTATACCTATTTTTTTTTTACATAGGGGATAAAAGACTCGGAGGACAACGCTCATCCGAGGAGACCAGAGACCCCCCACCTCACGAAGAAGTGGAGACCCACCAAAGCCAACAGGAGGAGGAGGAAGGAGATGTGGTGGAACTAGTCACCACAACAGGTGAGTGTCTGCGACCAAAGGCTCAGGTAAGAGATGGATTCCGGCAGATTTATAATACATGGTGTGTTTTTGTTTCTATGTTTTTAGGTGATCGTGATGTTGTGGATCCAGATCATTTCACCTCAGAAAGTGCACAGATCCTGATCAGGGAGATCATGGGGTGTAATAGGGACTTGGAAAACATCCAGAAAAGCATCAATGATGTTAAAAAAAAAAGAACATCATTGATGTTTTAGGGAGAGTTTAAAACCCCTTGAAATCCCTTTGTTTTTTTGTGCTTTTTGTGAGCTAAAAATTTTTACCATTTTTTGACATATTTGCGAAAAGCCAAATTTTGATGCACACAGTGTGTCAACATGTGCTATCTGCCATCACGGGAGATCAATGTAGGAGTTTTGGGGGTGCAACCACTTCCTCAATAATAAAGTAGCTGTGGGGAAGGGGTTGCACCCACAAAACACGTCCCTTGATCCCCCGTGATGGCAGCTAGCACATGTTGACATTCGGCAATTTGTGTGCATCTTCAAAATTTGGCTTTTCTAGGGGTGACTTCACCCCATCTGAACGCAATATCAAACACAGTTTGTAAATACTCATGTCTGATATTGCCTTCAAGTTCTTCCAAATGTGAACTTTGTAAGTTCAAGATTTGTGTCTTTCTTGTTGGTTTTAAACATGCCTGTTTTATCTTAAATGGATATTTCTACTTTTTCTAATGTGACCCCAAAAATTGTTATACAACAAACATGTTGGTTTGTTTTAAAAACCTTTTCTAAATGCACATGTGATTGTGCTGGTATTAAAAAGATTGTTAATCAAGAATGTGTGGATTATTGTTTCAACGCTCCAAAACTTTGTTTTCGTTGTGCTCTAATTGGTGTTTTCAGTGGCAATGGGAGTTATTTCCTAAGGGAAAATCCACTTTGCACTACAAGTGCACTTGTAGTGCAAAGTGTCTTTGCCTTTAGTAAATAACACCCAACAATGCTTTGTAATGTTACACAATCACGCCATTTTCAGGACTCACCACATTTCTGTCAGGGTCAGCTAAAAGAAACACAAGCAGTAAATGTCACCAAAGATTTTAGTAGTTAATTTTTTTTTTTAATTTGAAAAAGGTTTCAGACATTGTCTGGCATATTGATAGCCCCCCTACCTGCAAAGTATTCAAGGTATCTTAGACGGACATCACGGGCACTCAGGGGGGGCAAGCCAGGACGGCCACTTTCAAGCGCCGTCAGGGTTGGTTCATGTTGAATTCCAGCCTCAGGCCCAACTGAGCCAGCATAGTTGGCAGAATGTTGCCGTAAAAAGTTGTGTAGAACACAGCACGCCAGGATGATGTGATTCAGTTTGTACTCCGCCATGTGTATGGGTGTAAGAAATAGGCGGAACCGACGGGCCATGATTCCAAACGTGTTCTCCACCACTCTTCTGGCTCTGGCCAGCCGGTAATTAAAAACCCTCTGGTCCGGGATGAGGGTCCTCATCGGGAATGGCCGCATAAGATGGTCCCCCAGCGCAAACGCTTCATCCGCAATGAAGACGAATGGGAGTCCTTCCACATTGTCTTCTGGAGGTGGCAATTCCAAGCTGCCATTCTGGAGATGCCTGTAGAACTCCGTCTGGGCGATGACTCCACCATCGGACATCCGGCCATTCTTCCCCACGTCCACATACAGGAACTCGTAAGTAGCCGACACCACTGCCAACATCACAATACTATTGAACCCCTTATAGTTGAAATAGTCCCCGAGTTGGGGGGTGGGACGATATGGACATGTTTCCCATCAATTGCCCCTCCGCAGTTAGGAAAGACACACCGCTGGGCAAAGTGGGAGGCCACATTCTGCCATTCCTGTGGCGTGGAAGGAAACTGTGGAGTCAAACAACAACAAAAAATTTGTAATTTTGCACATAAACAGGGAAAGCAGATTAGACACAAACATTCTTGGCCAACATCAAGATAACATTTATTTGAGGGAGATTTTAAAGACCAAAGTATAAGGTACACCTATCAGATCCCCCCCCCCCCCCTCATGGGCCATTTCTAACATTATAGGGGGGGAGCTCTTGGACAGGTAACCCTCTCCACTTCATTGAGAGATGAATGCCTAAATAATGTGTATTACTTTGGCCAGCCCCTCCTTACTTACACTATTGGCAGCCCACTGGACAGGTAAGAAGTGTCATAATACAAATATATAAATACACACTGTACACATTTGGAAATTCTGTTATTACCTATCAAGATAATAATAGGATACAAAAACTTTAAACAGTACCATTTGAAAGTATTCAAGCAGGCCCTTGCACTACATGCTTTGGGGAATTCATCCATACATCTGACCACTAAAGAGATGGGTATAGTGTGTATGGGTTTGGCAAAGTCAGCAGATAGATGGATAGAGAATTGGTATCAGCTGACTTAGCAGTTGGGGGGAGGGAGGGTTCCAAATGATTTGGGGACCCCCCAAAAAAGCCTCTGGCACTCTGTTGAATTTAAAGCACAAATCACATTTAAAAACATTTTAGGGGGTGTTTGGGGTAAAGCACTACTGTGGAGCTGATAAAATACATGAGGTGAATATAGGGGCAGGAGAGACCATGTTGGGGAGGTAAGTGAAGGCAAATATGTATGAAGGAGAAAAAAAATAATTACATAAAAATCCAGCATGCATGAGGACAAAGGGGACATTCACAGCATATTACAAACATGGTAATTAGGGAATGAAGTAGGGAATAGGAAAGAAATACAATATATTATCAAACATTAAATTCAATAAAATGTGATATTAAAGGACAAAAATCTTACCTTAATATACTCCTTCTACAGGACCTGAATGATGGCAGAACAGGTCTCTGGGATAATGATCCCCAGAGCCTGGGGGGAGATGCCTGTCGAGAACTTCAAGTCCTGCAGGCTTCTCCCTGTCGCCAAGTACCGCAGGGTGGCGACTAACCTCTGCTCCGGAGTGATGGCTTGCCTCATGCAGGTATCCTGCCTGCTAATATAAGGGGTCAGCAAAGCCAACAAACGGTGAAATACGGGGTCCGTCATCCGGAGAAAGTTCCTGAAATCATCAGGATTATTCTCACGGATCTCACGGAGCAAAGGCATATGAGAGAACTAGTCACGCTGAAGCAACCAATTCTTGGTCCATGAACTCCTCCCCACCCTGTTCATGGACTGGACTTGTGTCAAGGTCAGGACCCCAACACCAAGCCCCCGCACAGCACGAACTCTACGAGGAGTACGCATACGCAACATGGCTAGAAAACGGTCGGCTGCTCAGAACGAAGTAACAGAACGCACTGAAGAACAGCAAGGTCTGTGAAGAGCGACCTGAAAAACAGTAACGAATGAACAAGAACACAATGACAGAGTCACACGTAACTCGCTGCACGCACTGAAGAGCAGATACAAACCCACAAGCGCAAACTGAACAGCAGAAAACGATCTGAAAACCACAAGTCTGAAAAAGCGCGAATCGTCTCTCACCAAACTTTTACTAACACGAGATTAGCAAAAGGAGCCCAAAGGGTGCCGCGCTTGGTTCTGAACTGGTCTTTACTAGTCTCGTCGTACGTGGTGTACGTGACCGCGTGGTTGGCGATCGGAAATTCCGACAATTTTGTGTGTACGCAAAACAAGTTTGAGCCAACATCCGTCGGAAAAAATCCATGGATTTTGTTGTCGGAATGTCCGATCAATGTCCGATCGTGTGTACGGGGCATTAGTGTGAATGTAGCCTAATGATGTAGGACAGAGGGACATGGTTCTTTAACCATCATTTGTCTATAGGCCAAGCTGGGCTCACAGACATCACATGACAGTTGCACACAATGAACAGCTTTCATTCATAGCCATTCATTCTGTACTATTGTAAAGATTTCTGTAATTGGTCTTAGTGATCACATGGTACACACAGGGCCAATCACAATGCACCTGTACCATGTGATAGCTGTGACCAATCACAGCTATTACAATAGTACACCCTGTGAATGAATGGATGACATTCATAAAAATGATTGCTTATAATAGGGATCTTCACTGTTATAAGCAATCATAGTGGGGAAAAAAAATCCCGATCACTTCCCCAGAATAGCACAGTATCACTATTAACACTGCACTGCTCTGGTCACAGTATGTAAAATAAATCTTTAAAAAAAAAACAAAAAACTAAAAAAAAAAGAAAAAAAAAAGATAATAAAATTGAAAAAAAAGTATTAGTATTATTCTTTACATACCGTCACCAGTTAGTGTACCTGATCACTGCCACACCAGTCAAATGATGATGCTGTTCTGGTGTGGTGACAGTATGTACAAAAATTGTGAAAAAAAAAACAAATTTTATTTAATTTATTAATTTTTCAAAAAATTGTGACAAAAAAAATTACAACTTCAAAAAACTCGCTATGCCTCTTACTTAATACCTTGGGCTGTCTACGTTCCAAAAATGGGTCATTTGGGGGGTATTTTACTGTCCTGGCATTTTAGGGCTTCAAGAAATTAGATAGGGTGTTAGTACATCTGGAATGATCAATTTTCAGATACATATACCATAGACTGTAAAATCTATAACTTTCACACAAACTAAATAATATACACTGATTTGGGTTATTTTTTACCAAAGAAATATGTTTTTTTTTTTAAATTTTTGGTATCTTTTTGTTTATTACCAAAAAACCCAGTGGTGATTAAATACCACCAAAAGAAAGCTCAGTTTCTTTGAAAAAAATGATATAAATGTAATTTGTGTACAGTGTTGCATGACCGCGCAATTGCTGGTTAAAGTAGCGCAGTGATGATTACCAAAAAATGTCTTGGTCATGAAGCGGGTAAAACCTTCTGAAACTCAAGTGGTTAAAGATACATTTCAGTTAGACCACTTTCACACTGAGGCAGTTTTCAGGCATTTTGGCGTTAAAAATAGCGCCTGTAAAGCGCCTGAACACTGCCTCTCAAGCCACTTCAGTGTGAAAGCCCAAGAGGTAGAACAGGGGGACATGGCTCCTTATGAGGTAAGACAAGGGACAGGGCTCCTTATGAGGTAGGACAGTGTACATGGCTCCTTATGTGGTAGGATGGGGGACATGGCTCCTTATGAGGTAGGGACATGGCTCCTTATGAGGTAGGACAGGGGACATGGCTCCTTATGTGGTATGACGGGGCGGCATGGCTCCTTATGAGGTAGAACAGGGGACATGGCACCTTATGAGGTAGAACAGGGGACATGGCACCTTATGAGGTAAGACAAGGGACATGGCTCCTTATGAGGTAGGACAGGGGACAGGGCTCCTTATGAGGTAGGACAGGGAACATGGCTCCTTATGAGGTAGGACAGGGGACATGGCTCCTTATGAGGAAGAACGGTGGACATGGCTCCTTATGAGGTAGAACGGGGGACATGGCTTCTTATGAGGTAGGACAGGGAACATGGCTCCTTATAAGGAAGAATGGTGGACATGGCACCTTATGAGGTAGAACGGGGGACATGGCTTCTGTTGAGGTAGAACGGGGGACATGGCTTCTTATGAGGTAGAACGGGGGACATGGCTTCTTATGAGGTAGAACGGGGGACATGGCTTCTTATGAGGTAGAACGGGGGACATGGCTTCTTATGAGGTAGGATGGGGGACATGGCTCCTTATGAGGAAGAACGGTGGACATGGCTCCTTATGAGGAAGAACGGTGGACATGGCTCCTTATGAGGTAGAACGGGGGACATGGCTTCTTATGAGGTAGAACGGGGGACATGGCTTCTTATGAGGTAGAACGGGGGACATGGCTTCTTATGAGGTAGAACGGAGGACATGGCTCCTTATGAGGTAGGATGGGGGACATGGCTTCTTATGAGGTAGAACGGGGGACATGGCTTCTTATGAGGTAGAACGGGGGACATGGCTTCTTATGAGGTAGAACGGGGGACATGGCTTCTTATGAGGTAGAACGGAGGACATGGCTCCTTATGAGGTAGGATGGGGGACATGGCTCCTTATGAGGTAGGGCAGGGGGACGTGGATCCTTGTAAAGTAAGAACAGGGGGACATTGTTCCTTGTGAAGTGGGACAAGAGGGCATGTCTCATTAGGGGCAGGACAGGGGGGGGGGGGGGGCATACCTCTTTATGAGGTAAGACAGGAGAACATGGCTCCTATTGAGCTAGGACAGAGGGCTATCACTCCTTATGAGGTAGGATAGGGGGACACGGCTCCCTGGTAAGTACTGTGGGTCAGAGGGATATATCTCTTTATGAGGTAAGACAGGTGAGCATGATTCCTTATGAGGTAGGACAGAAGGACATGGTTCCTTATGAGGTAGGACAGAGGGACATGGTTCCTTATGAGGTAGGACAGAAGGACATGGTTCCTTATGAGGTAGGACAGAGGGACATGGTTCCTTATGAGGTAGGACAGAGGGACATGGTTCCTTATAAGGTAGGACAGAGGGACATGGTTTTTTATAATGTAGGACAGAAGGACATGGTTCCTTATGAGGTAGGACAGAGGGAGATAGTTCTTTATGACGTAGGACAGAGGGACATGGTTCCTTATAAGGTATTAGGACAGAGGAGGAATTTTTTTCTATACTGTGAAAGATGACGTTATGCTGAGTAAATTGATACCCAACATGTCACGCTTCAAAATTGCGCCCACTTGTGGAATGGTGACAAACTTCGGCACTTAAAAGACTCCATTGGCGACGTTTAAAAATGTCTACAGGTTACCAGTTTTGAGTTACAGAGGAGGTCTAGTGCTAGAATGATTGCTGTTGCTCGATCGCGGCAATACCTTAAATGTGTGGTTTGAACACCGTTTTCATATGCAGGCGCGACTTACGTATGCGTTTGCTTCTGCGCGCGAGCACGGCGAGGCGGGGCGCTTTCAATTTTTTTTTCTTATTATTTATTTATCTTACTTTTTATTTTTTGTAATGTAAACATCCCTTGCAATAGAAAAAAGCATGACAGGACCTCTTTAATGTGAGATCAGGGTCAAAAAGACCTCAGATCTCACATTTACACTTAAAAGCAATAAAATAAATGAATAAATGTCTTTTTTTAAAAAAAAATAAAAAATGTCCTCGTTTAAGACCATTGGGCTGAAGTGACGTTTGACGTTGCTTCCGTCATCCAATGTTATGGAGCCAAGTGGGGGGCCATCTTTCCCTCATTAGGCTCCATGCGCGATTGCGCGATTGTGGGTCCCACTGACTCGCTGTCTGCGGGGATACCCGCGATCGTTTCACGGTGAGGAAGAACGGGGAGTTGCTAATGTAAACAAGCATTTCCCCGTTCTGCCTAATGACACTGTCACTGATCACCGCTCCCTGTCATCGGGAGCGGTGATCAGTGTCGTGTCACACACGGCCCCTCCCCCCACAGTTAGAATCACTCCCTAGGACACACTTAACCCCTACAGCGCCACCTAGTGGTTACCCTTTCCCTGCCAGTCACATTTACAGAGTAATCAATGCATTTTTAATCGCACTGATCGCTGTATAAATGTGAATGGTCCCAAAATCGCACCAAAAGTGTCCGATGTGTCCGCCATAATGTCGCAGTCACGATAAAAATCGCTGATCGCCGCCATTACTAATAAAAAAAGAAATTATTAATAAAAATGCCAATAAAACTATCCCCTATTTTGTAGACGCTATAACTTTTGCGCAAACCAATCAATAAACGCTTATTGCAATTTTTTTTTACTAAAAATATGTAGAAGAATACGTATCGGCCTAAACTGAGGGAAAAAAAATCTTTTTATATATTTTTTGGGGATATTTATTATAGCAAAAAGTAAAAAAATAATGCGTTTTTTTTTTTTCAAAATTGTCGCTAATTTTTTGTTTATAGTGCAAGAAATGAAAAACGATCAAATACTACCAAAAGAAAAGCTCTATTTGTGGGAAAAAAAGGACGTCAATTTTATTTGGGAGCCACGTCACACGACCGCGCAATTGTCAGTTAAAGCGACGCAGTGCCGAATCACCAAAAACTGCTCTGGTCTTTGGGCAGCCAAATGGTCCGGGCTGAAGTGGTTAAGGCAAATTAAAAAAAAAAAAATAATACTTACCAGAGATTGGTTGAAAAACTGACAGTTGCCCCAAAAACGGTCCTCTTGCACGAGTCTCAGCCTATAAAAGAAAAGAGGAGGAGTCATTAGTGGGGCAGAAGACGACGAAGATCAAAAGAGAAGCACAGGGGGGTGTGGTTTATTTTGAAGTGGGCGAGTTCACATTTACGGATACAAGAATCGTGTACCTCCCTGAGCCCCGCCCACAGAGGGAGACACTGCCAGTGCCCCATAGAAAAACCATTCTCAGACTCCTCCCTTCTTTTTCTACACTCTCACGCTAATTCAGATCTCAGGACACCGCCCCCCCCGAGGTCGGCCCCGCCCTCCTATGCCTCGATTGGCGCAGACTTTAGAATTCCCCGCCCCGCTCTTCCGCCTTCGGCTCCCGCCCCCTTTGTCTCTCTCGCCCGGTGTTTTGGTCCTCGGAGCGGTCCGTAGAGGAGGAGGCGGGGCCGGAGAGCGCAGGAAGATTGAAGCGGCGCCGGTTGGAACATATGGAGGTTTGCGGGGATCGAGGTGCCGGGTGGCAGTGTAAATCACCGGGGAGATCCGGAGGGGAGGGGGGAGGAGCCGCACCCCACACTGGGGGGGGGGGGGGGGAGATTTCTTTATCGTTAGCAGATGACATCCCCTCCTCTCCATACATCATCCGTCTATTATCGTTGCATTACAATGTCGGTTAGAAAGAGAAGTTGTGATTGGTCACTCCATCGGGTCTGATTTACTAAAACTGGACAGTGCACAGTCTGGTGCAGCTGTGGATGGCAGCCAATCAGCTTCCAGGTTTATTGTGAAAGCTTCATAGAACAAGCTGAAGCTAGGAGCTGATTGGCTGCCCTGTACAGCTGCACCAGATTCTGCTCTCTCCAGTTTTAGTAAATCCCCCCCCGGTGTGTTTGGAGTTGTGATTGGCTGGGTGGTCTTGGTTTTGGATCCCCCCCCCCCATAGTAATGTGAGCGGCAATCGATGACGGCCGGCGGTGCTCAGGATATTGATCCGTGGAGCGATCGGATTGGCCGGTATTACAGATCGCTGCCATGACTTGGAGAGCGCCTGCGCTGCAGGTTGTGGTTGGTTCTCTGAGCTGCCCAATCCCCTCCCATCGTTTTCCGTACATTGGCCGATTTATTTGTAGAGGATTATTGGTATGACGGCCGATGAATTAGTGCGATGATAACGCCGACAGTCACCTGAACGTTGTCTTTGTTCACCAGTGCAGGAAAATCAGGGACAGTTCACACCACGTGCGCTCCAGTGCGACTTTCTTTTTTTTCCTGCATCGAAAACACACGGAAAGTAGATTATATGGCTTCCAATAGCATCGTTCACACCGGTGCCGTCAGTTCCAGGGAAAAAGTAGAACATGCTGGATTTTTCCTGTACTGGAACGCAGTAAAACGCATCAAGAACACACCGGAATGCACTAGAACTAGGGTTGTCCCGATACCGAGCATTTGTCCAAGTACTTGTACTCAGGCAAATGCTCCCCGATGCTTCCGCCGATACCTGGACAGTCAGCTGTGATCGGCGTGTGAGGGAGTTACAAGCTTCTCCCCCCGCGGCTTTCAGCTGCTTAGTGACATACAGCGGTGATCGGTGCTTGTAACTCCCCCACACACGATCACCGCTGACTGTCACCACATCCTCCTCCATGCCCCCTCCGTTCCGCTGTCCCCCTCCGTTCCTCTGTCCCCCCTCCGTTCCTCTGTCCCCCCTCTGTCCCCCCTCCGTTCCTCTGTCCCCCCTCCGTTCCTCTGTCCCCCCTCCGTTCCTCTGTCCCCCCTCGTTCCTCTGTCCCCCCTCCGTTCCTCTGTCCCCCCTCTGTCCCCCCTCCGTTCCTCTGTCCCCCCTCTGTCCCCCCTCCGTTCCTCTGTCCCCCCTCCGTTCCTCTGTCCCCCCTCCGTTCCTCTGTCCCCCCTCCGTTCCTCTGTCCCCCCTCCGTTCCTCTGTCCCCCTCCGTTCCTCTGTCCCCCCTCCGTTCCTCTGTCCCCCTCCGTTCCTCTGTCCCCCCTCCGTTCCTCTGTCCCCCCTCCGTTCCTCTGTCCCCCCTCCGTTCCTCTGTCCCCCCTCCGTTCCTCTGTCCCCCCTCCGTTCCTCTGTCACCCCACCATTCCCCTGTCCCCCCTCTGTCCCCCCTCCGTTCCTCTGTCCCCCCTCCGTTCCTCTGTCCCCCCTCCGTTCCTCTGTCCCCCCTCCGTTCCCCTGTCCCCCCTCCGTTCCCCTGTCCCCCCTCCGTTCCCCTGTCCCCCCTCCGTTCCCCTGTCCCCCCTCCGTTCCCCTGTCCCCCCTCCGTTCCCCTGTCCCCCCTCCGTTCCCCTGTCCCCCCTCCGTTCCCCTGTCCCCCCTCCGTTCCCCTGTCCCCCCTCCGTTCCCCTGTCCCCCCTCCGTTCCCCTGTCCCCCCTCCGTTCCCCTGTCCCCCCTCCGTTCCCCTGTCCCCCCTCCGTTCCCCTGTCCCCCCTCGTTCCTCTGTCCCCCCTCCGTTCCTCTGTCCCCCCTCTGTCCCCCCTCTGTCCCCCCTCCGTTCCTCTGTCCCCCCTCTGTCCCCCCTCCGTTCCTCTGTCCCCCCTCCGTTCCTCTGTCCCCCCTCCGTTCCTCTGTCCCCCCTCCGTTCCCCTGTCCCCCCTCCGTTCCCCTGTCCCCCCTCCGTTCCCCTGTCCCCCCTCCGTTCCCCTGTCCCCCCTCCGTTCCCCTGTCCCCCCTCCGTTCCCCTGTCCCCCCTCCGTTCCTCTGTCCCCCCACCGTTCCCCTGTCCCCCCTCTGTCCCCCCTCCGTTCCTCTGTCCCCCCTCCGTTCCCCTGTCCCCCCTCCGTTCCCCTGTCCCCCCTCCGTTCCCCTGTCCCTCCTCCGTTCCCCTGTCCCCCCTCCGTTCCCCTGTCCCCCCTCCGTTCCCCTGTCCCCCCTCCGTTCCCCTGTCCCCCCTCCGTTCCCCTGTCCCCCCTCCGTTCCCCTGTCCCCCCTCCGTTCCCCTGTCCCCCCTCCGTTCCCCTGCCCCCCCTCCGTTCCCCTGCCCCCCTCCGTTCCCCTGTCCCCCCTCCGTTCCCCTGTCCCCCCTCCGTTCCCCTGTCCCCCCTCCGTTCCCCTGTCCCCCCTCCGTTCCCCTGTCCCCCCTCCGTTCCCCTGTCCCCCCTCCGTTCCTCTGTCCCCCCTCCGTTCCTCTGTCCCCCCTCCGTTCCTCTGTCCCTCCTCCGTTCCTCTGTCCCCCCTCTGTCCCCCCTCCGTTCCTCTGTCCCCCCTCTGTCCCCCCTCTGTCCCCCCTCTGTCCCCCCTCCGTTCCTCTGTCCCCCCTCTGTCCCCCCTCCGTTCCTCTGTCCCCCCTCTGTCCCCCCTCCGTTCCTCTGTCCCCCCTCCGTTCCTCTGTCCCCCCTCCGTTCCTCTGTCCCCCCTCCGTTCCTCTGTCCCCCCTCCGTTCCCCTGTCCCCCCTCCGTTCCCCTGTCCCCCCCCCGTTCTGCTGTCCCCCCCCCCCCCGTTCCGCTGTCCCCCCTCCGTTCCGCTCTCTCTCTCTCTTTCCATGTCCTCCTCCTTCCTTTGTGAATGGACAGAGTCAGCTGACTCTGTCCATTCACATAACTGAAACATTGTAACCTCCTGTGATTACGACGTGTCAGTTTATGAATGGAGAGGAGCCGCTGTCTTCTCTCCATTCATTCTCAGTGCAGCTGAGGCTGCAGAGAAAGGGACTGGGGAATCTCTATCCTCTGTCTCTGTCTCAAGGGGGAGATATCAGAGGTCTGTTAAGACCCCTGATATCTCACCAAAGCCCCCCAATAGGGCTAATTAAAAAAAAAACAAAAAAAACACCACACATATTGCAATAAATAATAAAAAAAAAGATTATTGTAAAAAATAATAAAAATGTAAATAAAAAAAACACACAGACACCGTTCACCCCCCACCCCCCCCGAAAAAAAAGAAAGCATTGTTAAAAAAAAAACAAAAAAAAACCAGAAAAGAATCGGTATCGGCGAGTACTTGAAAAAAAGTATCGGTACTTGTACTCGGTCCTAAAGAAGTGGTATCGGGACAACCCTAACTAGAACGCATCAAAAACGCACCGGACCCCAGTACAATGAAAGACAAAAAAAACCAGAAAAAAAAAACACCCGGAAACGCATCAAAAACGCGTTAAAAACTCACATGCAGAAACGCATCCAGTACAGATCTGGAGTGCGTTTTTGTGGTGGGAACTATTATTATTATACAGGATTTATAAAGCGCCAACAGTTTACACAGCGCTTTACAATATAAAAGGGAGACAATACAGTTATAATACAATAAGATACAGGAGGATTAAGAGGGCCCTGCTCAGAAGCGCTTACAATCGAATAGGACCCAACCCTTAAAGTGGGGTACACACTATAAGAAAATCGGGCGAACGTTTATCCGTTTATTTTCCACAATGTTTTACAGCAAATCTGAACCGATGAACAAAAATTTGTGCGAATATTCTCCCACCAACAAAGGCTTTTTCATTTTTGTTTATCGTTTCTGATCAGGCGCAGTCTTTTCTGACTTTTCTTGTACGAAAATCTTCCAGATTAAAACGAAAATCGTAGGTTCTGTTATGAGAATTTTTTTTGGAGTTTGTCCCTTCGAGATTTTTCAGACGAAAAATTCGGAATCGGCTGTCGAAAGTTGTGTACACGCTATATGAATACTCTGTGTGTACGAGCCTTTAGGCTCCATTCACATCTATGCAGTTGGTTTTTGCGTTTTTTTTTTTTTTTTTGTTTTTTTTTGACAGTTTGCATTTTTTTCTTTTCTCTTTTTTTTTTTTTTTTTTGTGGCAAAAAGCACAAATTTGCAGTTAAAGTCCCTCATCCTTTCTAAAAAAATACATGCAGATGTTGGTGGTGAATGGAGCCTTAGGCTGGCCATACATCATACAATTTTCTTGTACAACTTTCCTTTAGATTTACCAGAGAAAATTGAGTACTGTCCGTGATACTTTTTTTATTTGCACTAACATACAATTTTTCAGGACAAGCTTTCGGGGTATGTCCCCTTCTTCAAGGTCCAAGCAGTACTCAAGTGAGTACTGCTTGGACCTTGAAGAAGGGGACATACCCCGAAAGCTTGTCCTGAAAAATTGTATGTTAGTGCAAATAAAAAAAGTATCACGGACAGTACTCATTTTTCTCTGTCACAATTGCACTAATACGGCTACAACAAATCAACTTTAGATTTACCAAAACCATATAATATGAGGTCACACCTAATCACTTTCCATTTGTAATCAATCAGGCAGGCCCTTGCACTACATAATTGAATGTAAGTCTAAAGAAAATTGAATAAGAAAATTAGATGGTGTATGGCCAGCTTAAGTGTAGAAGGCTAACATGCAGTGTGTGTGTGTGTGTGTGGTAAAAAAAACTCGTTAGACTTACCGGTAACGGTATTTCCAGGAATCTTCCAGGACAGCTACTTGAGAGATGATTGGCTCCACCTTCTACAGGAAACACAAATCAGACACAATTTAAAAGGCTCCTCCCTTTCCTCTGACCCTCAGTTGTATGAAGAGGAAGTAAACCTCCACCAAAAGTGAACTCGGAAGAGGCATAACAGAGACTCATTAATACACCACCACCAGGTTAAAATAAGGGGACCAGTGAAACAAGAATAGGGTGGGAATAAAGACGTTGTCCTGGAAGATTCCTGGAAAATACCATTTATCGGTAAGTCTAACAAGGGTTTCCCCCTCATCTTCCAGGACAGCTACTTGAGAGGATAAGCAAGATCTATACTTTAGGGAGGGACGGCAGCCTGAAGAACTTTTCTTCCAAAGGAGAGTTCCTGGCTGGAGAGCATCTGGACTCTAATAATGCCTGAGGAATGCATGAGAGGAGGCCCAGGCAGCAGCTTTGGAAATATCTTCCCATGGTGCAGCCGCTCTTTCTGCCCAAGAGGCAGCTAGCGACCTAGTAGAGTGAGCCCTAACTCTGGAAGGAGGGGATTGTCCTGAAGATTTGTAGGCCTCACATATAGCTTCTCTAATCCAGTGTTTCTCAACTCCAGTCCTCAAGGCGCACCAACAGGTCATGTTTTCAGGCTACCCATTATTTTGCACAGGTGATTTGATCACTTTCACTGCCTTAGTAATTAACACAGCCGTTTCATCAGAGGGAAATCCTGAAAACATGACCAGCTGGGGTGCCTTGAGGACTGGAGTTGAAAAACACCGCTCTAATCCATATGAGGATGGAAGCCTTGGAACCCTTTTTGGGGCCACTAAAAGTAATCAGTAATTGGGAATCTTTCCTAAATTCACTAGTAACTTTAAGTAGTGTAGAAGACATCTTCTTACATCTAAAAAACCGAACCTTTCTTCTTCCAGATTCCTAGGGGAGGAACAAAAGCTAGGAGGAACTACCGTATTTATCGGCGTATAACACGCACAGTCGTATAACACGCACCCCAAGTTTAGGAGGGAATTTTAAGGAAAAAAATTTTTTAGGAGGGAAGTTGAAGGGAAAAAAACCTACATTTAAATGCCCATCATTGCAGCCTTCTCAGTGCAGCCTTGCCCCAGTACAGCCATGTCAGTGCAGCCTTGCCCCAGTGCAGCCTTGCCCCAGTACAGCCATGTCAGTGCAGCCTTGCCCCAGTACAGCCATGTCAGTGCAGCCTTGTCAGTGCAGCCTTCCCCAGTGTCCATTGCAGCCTTGTCAGTGCAGCCTTGTCAGTGCAGCCTTGCCCCAGTGCAGCCTTGCCCCAGTGCAGCCTTGCAGCTCCCCTGCGATCCTGTGATCCCCATGCGATCCTGAGCTTCAAAATCGCCTACCGCGATTTGAAAATGGCGCCGCCGAAGTACACAGAGCTGGTCCTCAGCTCTTCTCGGCGGCTCTCGTTCACTTTCGGCTCCACTCGTAGTCCTGCCCGGGATGGGCGTGACTGTGAGTGGAGCTATGCGATCCTAGCCGAGTACACTCGGCTAGGTTCGGGCGGCACTCGAGTGAAGCCGAAAGTGGCCGAGAAGAGCCGAGGACCGGCTCTGTGTATTTTGGTGCCGGCGGCGCCATTTTCAAATCGCGGTCGGCGATTTTGAAGATCTGTCAGCTCAGGATCGCAGGGGATCGGCGTATAACACGCACCTGCGATTTTCCCCTGATTTTAAGGGGAAAAAAGTGCGTGTTATACGCCGATAAATATGGTACTTCCTGGGATCTGTGGAAGTCAGACGAAACTTTGGGCAAATACAAAGGATCGGGCCTGATCACTTGTCTAAAATCCTTAAGAAAGGATCTTTGTACGAGAAAGAACCTAAATCAGAGACCCTTTTCCCAGAAGTTATCGCCAAAAGGAAAACCATCTTTAGGGTGACTAATTTAGGCGTCACGCAGTGGCTCAAAAGGGTGGCTGGTAAGGGCGTTCAATACCAATGACAAATCCCAGGGGGGAACCTGCTTGACTACTCTGGGTGTACGTCTATCCCTAGCTAGGAGGAATCTCTTAATTAAAGGCTCCTCTGCCAGTCTTATCTCCATGAACAGAGATAGGGCAGCAACTTGAACCCTAATGCCCCGTACACACGGTCGGATTTTCCGACGGAAAATGTGTGATAGGACCTCGTTGTCGGAAATTCCGACCGTGTGTAGGCTCCATCACACATTTTCCATCGGAATTTCCGACACACAAAGTTTGAGAGCTTGCTATAAAATTTTCCGACAACAAAATCCGTTGTCGGAAATTCCGATCGTGTGTACACAAATCCGACGCACAAAGTGCCACGCATGCTCAGAATAAATTAAGAGACGAAAGCTATTGGCTACTGCCCCGTTTATAGTCCCGACGTGCATGTTTTTCGTCACCGCGTTCAGAACGATTGGATTTTCCGACAACTTTGTGTGACCGTGTGTATGCAAGACAGTTTGAGCCAACATCTGTCGGAAGAAATCCATGGATTTTGTTGTCGGAATGTCCGATCAATGTCCGACCGTGTGTACAGGGCATAAGAGTGCTGACAGCAAGCCCCTTTTCGACTCCCCTCTGTAAAAAGTCCAGAACACAGGGAATAGAAAACGAGTCTACCCCAGCCCTTTTTTGCCAGGCTACAAAGGTCCTCCAAACTTTTTTTTTTTTTTTGAAAGTCTTTTTATTTTGCGTATAACAAACACATAGACAAAGCAAACATACAACAGTACAGCCAACATTTGGCTAACATCAGGAATGGGGCCCGCGCAGGGGTCTCAAGTCAACATAACGGAACCAAGAAATGTTCGTTTATTTGCGACTACCAGAATATACCATCATCCATGTGCGGGCCTGGCTCATGCTCCAGGGGTAGGTTAAAAATTAACTGGCTCACCTAAGTTACTGTGCTGTCAAGGGTTGGTTTATCAGGGCTTCAAGGGAGGTCGTCAGATAGCGAGAAACCTCTTAGTCTGCCGCAGCAGTGGAGCGTTCCACCAACCACTTAGCCCAGACCCTGTCATATTTTTTTGGACAGCCTCTATGAATATAGGTATCTTTGTATAGGGGTATCACATCATTGACAAGTGTTTTCCATAGACCTATAGAGGGAGGAGCTTTCCGCTTCCAGCATAGGACAATGGATTTCCTGGCATAGAACAGCAAGAGACCCAACAGAGTTCTCTCAGCAACCCTGGGTACCAGGTCCTCCACCAGTCCCAACAAGCATATTCTTGGGGATGGGACAATAGAGATACTTAGTTCATTCACCGCCATAAGAATTTGTGACCAAAATATTGAAATTACTGGGCAGGACCAGAAGATGTGAATGTAGTCCCCTGGAGCGTGATCACACTGCCAGCACTCCGGGGAGAGGAAGGACCTCATCTTGTGCACCCGAGCGGCAGTGAAGGTCCTCCAAACTTTGCCATAAATCTTCCTTGTGACTAATTTATGGCTGTCTAGAATAGTCTCAGTAACCCTAGCTGAACATCCTTTCAATTGTAGGATGCGCCGCTCAGCTTCCAAGTCGTCAGACGGTAAATTGAAGGTTTGGATGTAGCATTGGCCCCTGGTGTAGAAGGTCTCTTCTCTCTGGCAGGGGCCGGGGGGACTCTACTGAGAGTGCTCTCAGTGCGGAGAACCAACTCCTCCTGGGCCACCAAAGAGCAATCAGAATCACTTCTGCTTGTTCCTGCACAATCTTTCGGAGCACCAGAGGCAATAGCGGAATTGGAGGAAAAGCGTAGGCCAGGCGAAAATTCCACTGGAACGAGAGCGCATCTGTCCCTAGGGACTTTGCTTCTCTCTCCAGGGAAAAATAAGCTGGAAGCTTCCTGTTGTGGGTGGAAGCAAACAGGTCCACTTTGGGCATTCCCCACCTGACCACTAACTTCCGGAAGATTTCCTGTTTCAGCTCCCACCTGCTGGAAGTGACAGTTACTCTGCTCAGATAATCTGCCAGTATATTTGCTGACCCACTGATGTAGACTGCCCAGATTGAGGAAACATTGTCCTCTGCCCAGGAAAGGATCTCCTGACTCAACCCTAGCAGGCTGTCTGAGCGAGTACCCCCCTGCTTGTTGAGGTAAGCCACTGTTGTGGCATTCTCCGAAAAAATCAACAGGACCTTTGCATGAACCCTGGTTTTCAAAGTGACCAAAGCTTTCCTACTGCTAACAGTTCCCTGTAGTTTAAGGATTGGGCTGCCTCTTCTGGCTGCCAGGCACCCTGAGCCTGCAAATCCTCCGAGTGCGCCCCCCAACCCTACAAGCTGGCGTCTGTGGTAATCTTTACCGGGAAACGCTGGGCCCAAGCCTTCCCTACCTGCAGATGCTCCAGTCGGACCCACCAGGACAGATTGAGAGAATCGTCTCCTGGAAGCCGCACGACCTGATCTAGAGAGGCCTTTCTGCGATCCCAACAATGCAGAAGAAATGCTTGTAGGGATCTGGAATGCAATTGGACCCAGGGCACTCCCGGAATTGCTGCAGTCATCAAGCCCAACAGCTGCATTATCTGACGCAGGGATGCCTGGGGATTGCACCTGAATTTCTGCACGGAAAGGAGGATCTTGGAGATCTTCTCTTCCGAAAAAGAAATTTTTTTGGGCGACTGAGTCTATCAGGTAGCCCAAAAAAAGGACAGCTCTGGGAGGGAACCAGAGCAGATTTCCTGCAGATTGACTTTCCAACCCAATCTTTGGAAGGTCTGTAGAACTACTTGCAGATCCCGACCCAGGTCCTCTTTGTCCCGGGCAAAGATCAAAAAGTCCTCCAAGTAAGGGACGATTGAAATTTTCTGCAAACGAAAAAAGCCATGACCTCGGCCATGATCTTTGTAAAGATTCTCGGGGCTGCCGAGAGACCAAAAGGAAGGGCTCTGAACTGCCATTGACTTAAGCCGTTTTCCGAGAGGATCGCAAACCTCAAATACCTCTGATGATCCTGGTATATTGGAACATGGAGGTAAGCATCCTGAAGATCCAGGGTCACCATGAATATCTCTGGCAATAACAGATTCCTGAGTGAATAAATGCTTTCCATCCGGGAACGCCTGTAAACCAAGAAACTGTTTAGGAAGCTCAGATTGATGACCATCCGAAATCCTCCTGATGCCTTTCTTGCCAAGTGTCAGGTCGCCTGATGCACTCCGTGGAAGTCAGGAGTGCACCACTAAGGTAGTGGACCCTAGGACTGACTGCTGCGGATTGAACCCTGGGAGGTCAGGAAGCAGGTCTACTGGAACACTGACACAGATCCCACTGGGAGCTAGAGCATAGATTCCCCAGAGCGCGGAGTCTAAGCCAGCAGGTGTTCACCAGAGCCTCTAGTGGTGAGGATGGACCGCGCTGCAGTCTGGCTCCCGCTCACGGTAGACTACAGGAGAAGAGGTAGGAGGCAGCAGGCTGGAACAACAAGGAAAGTAATGGATAAGCCAAATGTCGGGGCGACCAGCAGACAAGGATAAACATAACATGCCAAAAGTCAGGGTCACAAGCAGACAGGGATAGTCGAGAACAGGCCAAGGTCGGTAACTGGAATCAGACGTAGCAAACACAGCAAGTACACACGAAAGCTAACAGAATGGTTGATCGGCACTGCTGGCTTGCAGTGCACAGGTTAATATAGGGTTCCCTGATAGGGCCTGGGGCGGGGCCATGCTTAGAGGAGAGGTTATAAAACCAGTCAGGTGAGAGTCAGCTGGTCTTTAGAGATGAACACAAGGAGACAGGTAAGCTGACAGACAAAACTCTATTTCATAACCATGAAATCAGGAAAACATGGGAATAAAATCCTTGGAATATTTGATGCTCCGGAACGGGGAAAATAACCCCTTTTGATTTCCAAAGAGAAATCAGACATAACATGCCCTGCCGTTTCTCTTGGTCCCTTGGCAGATGTGTGAGAAAAAACCTCTGGGGAGGAGGGGGATTGAGTTCCAACCTGAAACCCTCTCTTATGACCTTGAGAACAAAAGGATTTTCTGTTACCTTTGCCCATTTCTCGCTGAAAAAGGTCAACCTTCCTCCTACCCCTGACCTGGCGTCACTGAGCTTTTTTCCTGGGTTTGAAGGAGCAAAGAGAGACCCTTTTGCTTTGTCTTTGCTAAATGACCATTTTTTTCTTTGCCTGCTGACCCCCTGGTTTGAAGTTAGCTTTGCCCTGAAAACTAGGAAAGGGCTTCTTACTTTGAAGCTTAACCTTCCGAGATGGGAAACGTTTACCCTTTTCCGAGTACCAAGCAAGTACTTCTTCTAAAGCCGAACCAAACAATAGTTTGCCTTCAAAAGGAATACCGCAGACTTTATTTTTGGAGGTCAGATCCCCATCCCAGGATTTCAACCAGATTGCCCATCTAGAGCAATTGATCAAGGCTGACGTTTTGGCCACTGATCTAACGTAGTCTGCTGCCGCGTCTGCCAAGAAGGCCACTGATTTGGCAATCGGGGAGAGATCCTCTACAGGAGTGTCGGTGGAGAGCAGGTCATCTAGCCTCTGGACCCAAACATCTAGATTTCTAGCTAAGTAGGTGGATGCCAGGGCTGGCCCCAGAGAGAAGGCTGAAGCCTCCCAGACCTTACGGAGCAAAGCGTTAGCTTTCCTATCCATCTGGTCCTTAAGAACCCCAGAGTCTTCAAATGAAAGATCAGATTTCTTAGACACTTGAGACATAGGAGCATCCATTCTGGGACACTTGAAAAACGCCTGTTCAATGTCAGACTGAAAGGGAAATCTCCTCTTATGCCCTCTGGGCTGGAAAAATCTTTTCTCAGGCTCTTTCCATTCTGACAGGACCATATCTTTAAGTGACTGGTGTACCGGAAAACACTTAGGCTTACGCCCCTGAAGTTCCCTATACATTCTATCCTGAACCGATTGAGATTTTTGTGGTGGCTCAATCTGTTCAGAAGTAAAAACTGCTTTCAACATCTTCAACTGGAAATAGGTATCTACCCGTATTAACAGTTTCCTCAATCTCTGACACGGATTCCTCGTTTGATGAGGAATCTGAGTTCTCCCCCTCCTCTGGATAGAGATCTTGATGAGGCCGAAGGAACCTGGGGCACTGTCACTGCCACAGACGTGGAAGGTCCCAATCCAGCTAACCTATCATTAAAGGCTTGAAAGGAGGAAACTACTTCCTTCATGGAAACCATAAATTCCTTTAGGTTAGAAGCAGACTCAGCCCCTGCCACTGAAGAAATACATAGTTACATAGTAAGGTTGAATAAAGACACCAGTCCATCCAGTTCAACCTGAGTGAGTGTGGGTGCATGTCTACAATTATTCCTATTTATTTAAGGTACCCATATAGCGCCGTCAAATTACGCAGCACTCCACATATACATCACACACTCACATCGGTTCCTACCCTCAAGGAGCCCACAATCCAAGGTCCCCAACTCACATTCATATACTAGGGCCAATTTTGGACAGAAGCCAATTAACCTACCAGCATGTCTTTGGAGTGTGGGAGGAAACCGGAGTACCCGGAGGAAACCCACGCAGGCACAGGGAGAACATGCAAACTCCAGGCAGGTAGTGTCGTGGTTGGGATTTGAACCAGTAACCCTTTTTACTGCTAGGCGAGAGTGCTACCCACTATACCACTGTACCGCCAAAATGTCTCACATAAGTTTCCAACAGCTATCAGGAAGCTTGGATCTACAATTTCCACATTTTCTTTTCACAGGTTTGTCAACCTAGAAAAAAGTAACCACAAAAAGAAAGGCATACAAAATTACACTTTCTAAAACATTTGCCCCTGGATATACAATCTCTCATTACAGCGGAGAAGTACTGACCTTAGTGGTAACACAGGACCCTATTGCAGCCGCTGGATCAGACAGAGCGGGTGCATCGTCCACAGGGGTGTCCTTAACCTACATGATGGGAAGGACCAGATAGGAGAGCGTAGTAATGAGCTTGGACGCTGTCCGTTTGCTGTACAGCCAGAAAACCATCCCCAGCAGCATGTGTGCCTGAGACGGTCCTTTTCAAACATGAAGAGGCTCGGCATCCGGAAGAGTGTGACATCACTTCCGGTTCCGGCGGCGAGACAGGAAGTGCACTCGCCGTCATCTTGGTACACCCAAAACGGTGAAAAGGACACTAGGAAGTGCTCTCTGGGTGTACCAAGGTGGATCAGGGCGCTGGGGGTTGGAGGTTGCAGAAGATTCCCTAATGCAATTAACCACCAGAAAAACAGGGGGAACCCTTCTCAGACTGCTGAAACAGCAGAAAATACTGCAGACATGTCCACAACCGGTCTGAGTAATCTGAACAAGGGGGGTCCGCTAACCACAGTCACCAGACCAAACGAAAGAAAAAAACATGACGGTGCGTACTCCTGGGGGTCTGGAAACACAAAACAACTGAGGGTCAGGGGAAAGGGAGGGACCTTTTTATATTGTGTCTGATTTGTGTTTCCTGTAGAAGGCGGAGCCAATCATCTCTCAAGTAGCTGTCCTGGAAGATCTGGGGGGAAATGTGCGGTTGAGCCGTGATTTTTTGCAACCCTCCCCCCCCATCATGTTGGCATAGCACATACTGTATAAACGACATCCTGGAAGTGCACTTTAACCACTTGCTGCAGTACATTTACATCGGTGGACACAGCAGGTGACGGTGCCCAGTACCCCGGCCACTGTGATCGCATGATCATGTGATTTGCTATGGCCAATTACAGCAATCACGTGATTACATGTAAGGGAACTGTGATGAATGGACGTCATTCATGACAGCTTGCTTACTATTGTGATGCTGTGATTAGCCCACAACTATCACATGGTACCTGGGCCAATCGCAGCACCCTGTACCATGTGATTCGCTGTAGCCAGTCACAGCATCACAATAGCAAGCAAGCTGTCATGAATGAAAGCCATTTGTGGCAGTTAAAACTATTGCTTATAACAGTGTAAAAAAAAAAAAATCACCCCCCCCCCCCCCCCCGAGTAGTACAGTGTCACTCTAGTGACAAATGACAGTATGTAAAAAAAATAAAAAGAACGCAAATATTGAATACAAAAATTTTTTTTAACCACATTAATACTGGGCACTTTTACCCCTTTCCTGCCCAGGCCAATTTTCAGCGCTGTCGCACTTTAAATGACAATTGCGCGGATCATGCGACATTGTACACAAACTAAATTTTTCTCATTTGTTTGAGACAGATCAAGCCTTCTTTTGGTGGTATTTAATCATCACTGTTTTTTTCTTTTTTTGCTAAACAAAGGAGAAGTCTGTACAAAAACAAAAAAGGCTGTTTGAAAAAAAAAAGAAGGAAAAAAAAGATTGAGCTGAGGTGTGAATGCAGCCTTAAGCCCCATACACACGATAGGACTTTGTACAAACTTTCCCTTGGATTTTTGTACAAAGGGCGTTGGCCAAAAGTTTTGTCTTGCATACAGACGACAGGACTTTTCTAGCCATCTTTCACCAAATCACGTGGTTTTTCAGCTCTTTACCACCACCCTTTGGTCAACTTCTGTATTGTTGTCTGATATTGTGTCAATCTCGCCACTTTTATTGGCGAGATTGACACCTTGCGAGCCGGGTTCACACTGGTGCGGGGATCCGAGTTGGATCCCCGCCAATGCCAGGCACTGGTATAAATCTTGAGGGGGAGCTCCAGGCCAAATTTTAAATAAAAAACCGGCATGGGTTCCCCTCCAGGGGCATACCAGGCCCTTATATCTGGTATGGATTTTAAGGGGAACCCCCTACGCCGAAAAAACGGCGTGGGGGTCCCTCCAAAATTCATACCAGACCCTTATCCGAGCACGCAGCCTGGTCGGTCAGGAAAGGGGGTGGGGACGAGCGAGCGCCCCCCCACTCCTGAGCCGTACCAGGCTGCATGCCCTCAACATGGGGGTGAGTGCTTTGGGGGAGGGGGCGCCCTGCGGCCCCCCCACCCCAAAGCACCTTGTCCCCATGTTGATGAGGACAAGGGCCTCTTCCCGACAACCCTGGCTGTTGGTTGTCGGGGTCTGCGGGCGGGGGGCTTATCGGAATCCGGGAGCCCCCTTTAATAAGGGGGCTCCCGGATTCGGTGGTCTCTCAGGCCTCTTCTCCCTCTCTCAGGTGTCGTCTCCGCGCTCTCTGGTTCTTCTCCGGTGCCTTCTTCCCTCTGCCGGGCTCTTCCGCTATCTTTTGCTCTTTTGCCGCTCTTTTGATAGCGGAGGAGCCTGGACATCTGGATCGTCTTCTTCCCTCTTCTCTTCCAGAGATGTTGACACGACGCTCTCTCTGGCTGTAATGCTGTCTGTGTGCTCTGCTATGACTTATATAGGCGGTGACCCCGCCCCCTATGACATCACAGTCCCGGGGCATGCTGGGACTGTGAGGTCACAAGGGGGCGTGGTCATAGGATGACATAGGATGACAACACAAGGTGCTTTGGGATGGGGGGTGGCCGCAAGGCGCCCCCTCCCCCAAAGCACTGACCCCCCATGTTGAGGGCATGCGGCCTGGTACGGCGCTGGAGGGGGGGTGCTCGCTCGTCCCCACCCCCTTTCCTGACCGGCCGGGCTGCGTGCTCGGATAAGGGTCTGGTATGGATTTTGGGGGGACCCCTACGCCGTTTTTTCGGCGTAGGGGGTTCCCCTTAAAATCCATACCAGACCTAAGGGCCGTGGTATGCCCCCAGAGGGGAATTCCCTCTCGCGCTCGCCGCAATAGGAAAATGTGTTTTTCCTATTGCAGCCAGCACGAAATGTACAGTACCCTGTCGCCGAGAACCAGCGCGATGGGTTCACGCTGGAAACATTCTCGCGGCCTGTGTACTGTAGTTTGTACAAAAGTCCGATGCTTTTGTGTACATACGATCAGACTTTTGTTGCCGGAAGGTTTGTCCGTTCGCACAGCCAACAAAAGTCCGATGGAAACAGAAAGAGTTTGTCCGATGGAGCGTACACACGGTCGGATGTTGCTCCAAAACAGCTAATTTGCATGTTTGTTGTCAAAAAGTCAGATCGTGTGTACGGGCCTTAATACTCACCTAGGTGGATGCAGCATGGATCCGATGCTTCATCTGTTTCCCACCGGCTCTGCAATGAGTCTCCAAAGATGAGCACTTGTCCCAGGGATTGGAAGTGGATGACCCCACTTTGTAGGACCTCATAGGTGTCTGATCTGAAATAAGGGAACTTTGCTGAATGTTCCAGCTACTAATTACTAATGATGTAATTTTTTTGTTTGTATTTGTATACCTTGTAATGGGTAAATTTCCTGGGACAAACTGGATTATGGGTGGTTGTCATTGTCTTTTTTGCCTATTTATCTCAGTCACATTAGTTTATTGCATAATGTGCTGAGGAAGGTGAGGGTTCTTATCGCCTCCATTTCTTTGCTTTGTGGTGGTCTTGATGTTCATCTTGGGGATGTGGTTTCCTCCATTCTTGTCATCTTCGTGGCCCTGTTATATGTTTGAGTGTATTGTTGCATTGGATTAGTGGTGGGGTTTGGGGTCTTTTACTTGTAATTGTGTCTGCCTGAGAATGATTTGTGCCAGGTCCAGGGTTATGAGTTCTCTCAAGAACAATGTAATTCTCTTGCCAGTGACTGACCACTTGTTTGTTCATAGAGGTGTTGGGGCATTTTAGAATGATGTTGTGCCAAGTGAATGGAAAGCTTTGACCTGGTTTTGTCTGCCAGCTCTGTGTTTTGCTGGATTATGTTGTTTGATATGTCCCTCCTTGGACAGAATTACTATTTTTGTTGCGTAGTCTCCTGTTATGCCGCGTACACACGGTCGGACTTTTCGGCTACAAAAGTCAGACAGCCTGTCCGACAGACTTTCGACAGACTTTTGGCGGACTTTTGGGGGACTTTTGGCGGACTTGCGGCAGACTTTCTTACGAACGGACTTGCCTACATACGATCACACAAAAGTCCGACGGATTCGTACGTGATGACGTACACCGGACTAAAATAAGGAAGTTGATAGCCAGTAGCCAATAGCTGCCCTAGCGTCGGTTTTTGCCCGCGGATTTCTGGGTCCGGCGTAGTTACGACGTAAAGATTTGAAGCATGTTTCAAATCTAAAGTCCGTCAGATTTGCGGCTGGAAAAGTCCGCTAAAAGTCCGGGGAAGCCCACACACGATCGGATTGTCAGCCAGCTTTAGTCCGTCGGCGTCCGTCGGACTTTTGTAGACCCAAAGTCCGACCGTGTGTACGCGGCATTAGTTGCAATAATTTGTCCACAATAACTTCCTGTAGTTCCTGAATGTTGTTTGTGCCTGTGTATGATGATATGTTTGGGGTTAGTGAAATATGGATCGTTGATGACTCCTGTTACCTGTTCAATTGTGGAACAGTGAATTTTGGATACTCTTGTTCCTGGGAAGAGCCGTTCCCATTTGGGTCTATCAAAACAATTTCAGGAATTTGTTGCTTGTTCACGTGGTTTAATAATGATTTGTTCGGGGTTTCTGGATTATTGGAGTTGTCTTGGGCTATTGCTGGGCTTTGTAATGTTAATTTTTGGAAGTTGATGATTCCCACCAATCTGTTGGTTTATGGGCACTTTGTACAAAGCATCCCTTTTAATTCTGTTTCCTGATTGTGGAGCACCATTTGTGATTTTAGTGTCCTTATCTCTTCCCTGAATTGAGCATGTTCTTGTTGTAGCTGTTGCATTGCAGATCGAATTTCTAATAGGACAGACTTGCTTTCAACTTTGAGTGTGTTCATCTCTTCCCTCAGCTGGTCATTTACATTTTTGTCACCTAACTGTCTTTGATGCTGTTCTTTGAACTGTACAAAATCTCTCTCGAGTTGAGATAAGAAATCTCTGAGGGTGTTGGGTGAGGGGTGAGCAGGCATGTCTATGGACATGTCGCTGTTGGTATCTGTTCCTCATCATTTTTATCTGACGTTTAGATCCTTCTAAGCCTTGGCCTGATCTTTAATTTGGGGGAAGACCTGCTTAAATTCCGCTGTTTCCTCTGTGCCTTGCACCATTATGGTACCTTTGTGATAAACAACTATCCTCCTCATCCCTGACCTTGATCTGCCGATCCTTGCAGATATCTCCCCCCCCCCCCCCCCCCTCAATTTTATTCAATTCAAATAAGCTTTATTGGCAGGACCAAATAAATGTTAGAATTGCCAAAGCAGTTGAGTTTGTATAAGGGGGGGGGGGGGGGGGGGGTTAATGGGGAATGGGAGTCAGTCCACAGTTTTTCATGTCCTTCTCAGTCTTTGACACGCTGTCACATATTGTGCAGCTATTTTCACAATTGGCTCCTCTTCTCCCAGTAGAATTTGGACTTTCCTCTTCTCTTCTATAGAATTGAAGTCCGGGAAAGCGGAGAGTCTCTGGAAGTGAGTGTCCCTCACTGATGAGTACTTGGGGGAATGTAGCAGGAAGTGGTCTCCATCCTCCGGGACCCTTGGTCACATTGCTGGCACAGTCTACTTTCTCTTAGCTTGTAGGTCTATCCGTACTGTCCTAATTCGATTTCCAGGCTGTGGGCGCGCAGTCTGTACAGGCTCAGGGTCTGTCTGTCTTTGGGGTCTTGTAGCACCTCCAGGTAAGGGGCCAGTTTGTAGTCTCACTGCAGTGACTGGTAAACAGTTTCTTGGAGTTTGTGTGTCTCCATTCTCCAACATACCGTATATACTCGAGTATAAGTCGTTCCGAGTATAAGTCGAGGCCCTAATTTACCACAAAAAAATGGGAAAAACGTATTGACCCGAGTATAAGACGAGGGTGAGAAATGCACAGCTACTGTAAGTGGAAAAGAGGGTCAACAATGCCCATTTGCAGCCTCACTGTGCCCATTTGCATGCCTCCCTGTGCCTATTTGCAGACATAGGTCCCCCGAACTTCAAACTTGGTAGTTAAGTGTTCCTAGATGCCCCCTAGCAGCAGCCAAAAATTTGGGGTCTCTGAACCCAAAGGGTCCCGAAATGACATTGCTGCAGATGGACACAGTTAACCGAATTTGGGGCCCCGTATCTCGGGGCCACTTAAGGCTAGGAACCCCAAATTTGGTGTGCAAACCCAGTCTAACTAGCACCATAAAATATCCAAAGCTGAAGTTTCTAGCACTAAGTGGCCCCCAGATACAGGGCCTCAAAAATCGGTTCAGAAAATGTCAAGCACTTTTCTGCAACAGAGAATGACATTTTCCGAACCTACTTTGGGGCCCCTTATCTCTGGGCCACTTGGTGCTAGGAACTCCAGCTTTGGATATGTTGTGGTTTGCACACCAAATTTGGGGTTTCTAGCACTAAGTGGCCCTGAAATACGGGGCTCCCAACGTCGGTTCGGAAAATGAATTTTTTTGCTGCAGAAAAGTGCTTGACTCGAGTATAAGTCGAGGGGGGCACTTTCAGCACAAAAAAATGTGCTGAAAAACTCGACTTACACTCGAGTATATACGGTATATATTTTTTTGGAACCATTCATTATGTTTTTTATTTGAGATACTGAATTTATAAGCGTCTCCACAATGGAAGCACATGCATTAAATTGTGGAGACGCTTATAAATTCAGTAGCGTTAGGACTGCAAGCATACACAGGGTGCCGTGAAGAGGCCTTTTAGCTTATGCATGCGTTTGCAAATGCATGCTAACTAAACCCCTGTTTTTAACGCAGACTTTTGGACAGGTTAATTTGGTCAGTTGGCAGACTGGTTGGTAAGTTGAGCTATGGAATGTTCTGTTTTTGTCTTTCATGCTTTTTTCAGATACCCCTGAACTCATCCAATGTTATCTTATGTGTACATGTACACAGGTTCCTTTAATGTCGTTTTTAGGCAGTTGTGTTTAGAGGCCTTTCTTTAAAGGCCAAAAAATTAGTCCAGACCCCGAAGTTTCCGACAATTCAGATGCTAAACGCCGTTAAACGTGGCTAAACGTGGTACCGGCATTTAGCCACGTTTCGTTTACAGGCCTCTTTCATTTTTGGCTATTTTTGAAAAAAAAAAAAATTTTTTTCTAAACGCAAACGCGGCAAAACAGACGTTTTAAACGTGGGTTTTTATCTGTCAAGTTAAATCGTTCAGGAGAGGTTGTAAAAACGTCCCGTGTACATTAAGCCTTTTGCCGCATACACACGGTCGGAGTTTCCGACAGGACATGTTGGATGTGAGCTTGTTGTTGGAAAGTCCGACCGTGTGTATGCTCCATTGGACATTTGCTGTCGGACTTTCCGCTAACAAATGTTGGCTAGCACATTCTCAAATTTTCCGCCAACAAAACTTTGTTGTCGGAAAGTCCAATCGTGGGTACACAAGTCCGTCGCACAAAAGTTCACGCATGCTCAGAATCAAGCAGAGGAGCCGCACTGGCTATTGAACTTCATTTTTCTCGGCTCGTCGTACGTCTTGTACGCCACCGCGTTCCCACATTCGTAATTGTTGGCCAACATTTGTGTGACCGTGTGTATGCAAGACAAGTTGGAGCCAACAACCTTCAAGCAAAAATCCACGGGCTTGTTGGCGGAAAATCCGTTCGTGTGTACGGGGCATTAGTCTTTTGATTATGTCTTTTTGTTTACTGTTAGCTCCTCTTCTGGAATTTCTTTGTAGAGGTTCTTAAAGTGGTTGGGCCAGATGTCCCAATTTTGGATGTGGAGGGTTTTTTTCCTCGGTGCTGAGCAAATATTTTACCATATTTCCCATAAAGAGTTTTCCTGAAGTGCCTCTTCTAATTATTGTAGGTTGTTGGAGATGAAGTTTTGTTTTTTTTCTTTTTAAGGGTTTGTTTGTATTTTTTCTGTAGGGTGACATGGGCTATCCTTAAGTGGAGGTCCGCTGAAAAAAAAATATTAATAGCCAGCAGCTACAAATACTGCAGCTGCTGACTTTTAATATATGGACACTTACCTGTCCAGGGAGCCCGCGATGTTGGCAGCCGAAGCCGATCCGTCCTTCGGCTCTCGGCTGCTGCCGCCGCCATCCTCGGTAAGGGAATAAGGAAGTGAAGCCGTGCGGCTTCACTTCCTGGCTCCTTACTGCGCATGCGGGAGTTGCGCTGCACGTCCTCTCAGGTGCCTGCTGTGTTCTGGGACCTGTGTGTCTCACAGAATACAGCAGGGGAGAACGGGGTAGGCGCCGGAAGTGGCATAGGTCACCGCAAGCGCCGCGGTGATCTATGCCAGGAAGTGGGAGCAAATACCTGTATTAGACAGGTATCTGCTCCCTCCTCCCCCCTGAAAGGTGCCGAATGTGACACCAGAGGGGGGGGAGGAATCCAAAAAGTGGAAGTTCCATTTTTGGGTGGAACTCCACTTTAGGTCAGTGTTGTCAGGGTCTCTGTGTTTGTTATTGGAGACTGTCCGTAAATTACTCCTTAATTCTTTTGCATTCTTTGTTAAACCATTTTTTGGATTCTTTGTTGGGTGATTTCTTGACTTTTCTCAGCTGGGCAATGATGTATAATAATTTGTGGAAGTCCTTTGCTGCCTGGTTCACACCTCGCGGGCTTACCTCATAGGCATTGCTTTGGAAGTTTTCAAGCTCTTTTTTGATGTCAGGTCTGTTCATTACCTCTCTGAATTTTGTAGTAGACTATTTGGACCATTTAAATGATGGTGGCAGGTTGCAGAGAGAAGCGAGTTTTTGGAGATGGTTTGTTTGAAGATTTAATATATAGCAGTATTTGGTTGTAATCTGATAGGTGTGTTTGTGGGGTGACTGTAAATCCATTGATGAATGTGGGGTTCATATCTGTGATGGCATAGTCTACCACACTGCTGCCTATGTGGGAGTTTAATGTGTACCCTTCCGGAGAGTCTCCCTTGGTACGGCCGTTGAGGATGTAGAAGCCCAGACTGCGACACAGATTAAGCAACTTTCTTCCTTTTTTGTTGATTGTACTGTCATAGCTGTTTCTTTGTATCTGTATCAACTCATGACCGTAATTTGCATGGCCCATTATGTATGTGTTGCCATCAGAACTTAGTCCCTTTCTCTTCTGTCCTAGCATTGAGGACTCCAAGGATGAGCACTTGTCCCAGGGATTGGAAGTGGATGACCTCACTTTGTAGGACCTCATAGGTGTCTGGTCTGAAATCTGGGGACTCTGGTGGAGCAATGTATGCTGCACATACCCTGTTTCCCCGAAAATAAGACCTAGCGTGATTGTCGGTGTTGGCTGCAATATAAGCCCTACCCCCCCAAATAAGCCCTAGTTAAAGTCCTTGTAGGTCTTATTTTCAGGGTAGGGCTTATTTGGGGGGTAGGGCTTATATTGCAGCCATCACCGACAATCACGCTAGGTCTTATTTTCGGGGAAACAGGGTAGGTAGATGTCAAACTGAGAGGTGAGGATGGAGCTGCTTATTCTTATCCAGATGTGACTCCTTTATGATTGCATTGATGTTCTCATGTAGCTCCACCTTATATCAGACTAGTATTCCTCCTGAGTACCGACCCTGTTTGATGTTTTATCCTTCTGTGCTGGGACAGAGATTTCCCTATAGCCAGTAGGTACAAGTGGTTCATCCTGTGCCCGGGTCCATGTTTCTAGGAGGATTTGTATGCCCGTCTCATGTAGTCTTTCTGTGAAATCTGGATCATTTACTTTGGATCCGATGGCTGAAGCTTTCAGACTCTGGATGTTCCTGCTACTGATTACTAATGATGTCATCTTGTGTTTGTATACCTTGTAATGAGTAAATTATCTGGGACAAACCTGATTATGAGAGGTTGTCATTGTCGTTTTTGCTTTTTGAGCTGTCGCCTTATTATATTGTGTAATGTGCTGAGGAGGTTCTTTATCTCCTCCATTTCTTTGCTCTCTGGTGGTCTTAAAATCCATCTTGGGGCTGGTGGTTTCCTCCATTCTCGCCATCTTCGTGGCCCTGTTTTTTGGCTGAGTGTATTGTTGTATTGGATTAGTGGTGGGGTTTGGGGTCTTGCCGTTGTTATTGTGTCTGTCTGAGAATGGTTTGTGCCAGGCTCAGGGTTGTGAGTTCTTCCAAGAAAAATGCCTTTGAATTCTCTTGCTAGGTGGCTGACCTCTTGTTTGTTCAGATTTTTGTTGTTATAGAGGTGTTGGGGCTTTATAGACTAGTTTTACCTGCTGGAAGAAGGAAGGACAGAACTACTTTGGACTGTGGGAATTTTTGTTGTGCAGTCTCTGTTGTAGTAGTTTGTCTGCTGTTCCTGGTTGTTGTTTGTGCCTGTGTGTATGGTGATAGGTTTGGGGTTCGCCAAATATGGATCGTTGATGATTCCTATTGCCTGTTCAATTGTTGTACAGTGAATTTTGGAGACTCTTGTTCCTGGGAAGAGCCGTTTAGTGGTATTTCCCATTTGAGTCTATTATTAAAACAATTTCAGGAGTTTGTTGCCTGTTCTTGTTGTTTGATAATAGTTTGTTTGTGATTATTGGAGTTGTCTTGGCTATTGCTGGGCTTTGTAATGTTTAATTTTTGGGAGTTGATGAGTTCCACTAGTGCTAGTCTGATGTATGTTGATGGGCATTTTGTCTGTACAGAACATCCCTTTTTTAATTTTCTTTCCTTATTGTTGAGCATCATTTGTGATTTTAGTATCATTATCTCTTCTCCCAATTGATCATTTTCTTGTAGCTATTACATTATAGATCGAATTTCTAATAGGATAGACTTGTGTTCAACTTTGAGCGTGTTCAGCTCTTTTCTCTCAGCTAGTCATTTATATTTTTGTCACCTGTCTTTCAAGCTGTTCTTTGAACTGTACAAAATCTCTCTCTAGATGAGATAAGGAATATCTGAGGATATTGGGTGAGGGGACATCAGACATGTCTATGGACAATACCAATGATGTTGGTATCTGTTGCTCATCATTTTTGGCCTGATCTTTTATTTGGGGAAGACCTGCTTAATCTCCTCTAATTGTTCCTCTGTGTCTTGTGCCATTGTGATATATGTTCAGGGTGAGTACCACACAATTATCTTCCTCATCCCTGACCTTGATCTACAGGCCCTTGCAGATACCTCCCTTTGTAATATTCTTGTAGTACTTGTAGGTCCTACCTTGTGTCGCTGTTTGCTTGGATCTTTCAGCCTTTGATGCTTTCTGATGCTTGATACTTGTGCGGTAGATGGT